>JAACJT020001284.1:0-12352 GCA_009936485.2 Gymnarchus niloticus | reverse complement strand
CCTCCTCCTCCCCCTCCTCCCCCGCTCTCTCCCCCCAGCACTCCCCCGCAAGGTCTCCCCCCACCCCCCCTCACTGGTGCTCCACTCCCCCCATCGTCTGCCCCCCCCTCTGTTCGCTTCTGACACTCAGCTGGACTTGACCACCCACTGCAATGCCAGTTGCTACCACAAGGGGGAGGAGCTAAACGCCAAGGTCCTGAGTGAACGGCTCGCTTTTGAGACTCTCTACTCGGATGGCTCTCGCACGCTGACAACTGTGGACTTCGAGGAAGAGAAAGACGGCAAGCCTGGTCGTTTGGTTTCGGCTTTGACCCGGACAGAGCGCTCGGTGCGGCACGGCAGACGAAAACGTCAGATCTATGGAGAGGATGGGCGCTTCAACATCCGTGGTGATCACTTTCTGCTGGACTACCCTTTCTCTACTGCGGTGCGCATATCCACTGGCTGCACGGGAGTCCTGGTGTCTGCACGGCACGTCCTGACGGCTGCCCACTGTGTTCATGATGGGAAGGATTACGTGAAGGGCGCGCGGAAGCTCAGGGTGGGCTTTTTGACGCCACCCAATTCAAACTCTTCCAAACCCGGTCGCTTTACCCCTACCAAACCCATTGTTCATTGGGTGCGTGTGCGACGCACACGAGTACCGAAAGGCTGGATCCAGGGCCTTCGGGAAATAAGCATGGATTTTGATTACGCATTATTGGAGCTCCGGTGGCCTCACCATAGGCCCTTCATGCACCTCTCCGTAGCCCCATCACTGGAGGACTTGGCTGGGAAACGCATCCACTTTTCAGGGTTTGACAGCGACCGGCCTGGGGAACTGGTGTATCGTTTCTGTCCAGTGGAGGATGAGTCTAACGACCTCATCTACCAGCACTGCGATGCCCGGCCCGGTGCCAGCGGCTCAGGGGTGTACAGCCGCGTCTGGGACTCCGCCCAGGAGCGCTGGGAGCGCAAGGTGATTGGCATCTTCTCCGGACACCAGTGGCTGGAGGTAGACGGAGAGAACCGTGACTTCAACGTGGCGGTGAGGTTCACGCCACTGAAAATAGCACAGATATGCTACTGGCTGCATGGAAGCCATGGAAACTGCAGCCAAGATCAGGACTGAGATATGGAGAGACTGGGGGTCCACAGCAGGAGAGGGAAGATCTCTGGAAACGATCACTTTAAAGCCCTTTCCAAATTGATTTTTGCAATTATTAAGAAGCTTAGAAAAAGAGATGCCTTAATTATTACTTACCAGCACAGAAAGATAATGCCTGAACGTTAATACAGTTACAGTAATTTAATTTTGCTTTTGAATTTTACTAGACTCTAAATTATTGTTATTTATTTATCAATCACACATCATCATTCAGACAAGCCTGCAAGTGTTATAGAACCTCTAAGAACTGTTAAAAGTGTACAAACAGAAGCTCTCAGTAAGTGTTAACGCTGTTCCTTAGTGTGGTGTGCACACAGTAACCTTTACAAAGCCAGGGTGTAGCAGTCACATGCCTGGTGTCATTTCAGCTGAGCCTGTAAGTACCGCCATCATGACAGTTTTTAATAAAGGGACTTTCCCTGTACACCGTCTGGCTTCACTGCATGTTTACTTCTCTGGTATCACAGGCCAAGAGGGAATGCCCTTGGAACGACCCGTAAATATCTTTTATGGTGGACACTCGGCATATGGACCGACATTGTGATCTGCTGCCTCTGCCTCTGCTGATACGTGAGGTATTTTTAAAGGTAACTGTTTCTTCTAGGAAACCAGCCAATGCAGTAAGCTAGTGGCGTTCAGACGCCAAGGTTTGTGGACGTGCATTCAGACATGAAACGAACCTCCACCGGTGAACCATGGGAAGATTCATATGTGATCCAGAAGATTCTACAAATCATCTCCACTATATCCACCCCCCCCCCCAACACTAAATTCAGTCTTTTTGGGTTCTCATAAAAATGATTGTTTCTAGAACACTTTGGGTTTTCGGTGTTTCTATTACAACTGGCTTTATGCCTGGCCTAGGGTTATTTTTCAAAGCTAAGGTGATTTAATTCTGTATAATGGCTGCCTTTCGTCACTGTTTCAAATTAAAATGTTTCTGAAGTAGGATAGTAGGGCATTATAAAGTATGAGAGATTGGAATAGATTCATTAATGTCTTTATGTTTTACAGCTAGTGATATGGTGGCTCAGTGGTTAGTGTTCTTGTGTCACATGTCCAGGGGGGTGGGGTTTGAATCCTGCCTTCACACTTCCACTCTGTATGTTTGAAATTTCCTTGTTCTCCCAGTGCTTCATGGGTTTTTTTCTGGTTTCTTTCTGGAGTCCAAATATGTGATTTAGGCTGATGGGTATCCCTGAATTGTCCATATCGTGTGCGCAACTGTGCCCAGTGATGGGCTAGCGTCCCATCTACCATGTACCCCCGCCCTGTGCCCTACACAGTCCAGGATAAGGCTCTAGGCCCCCTCTGACTACATGGGCATGAACAGCAGCATTAGCTGCCAAAATTACATTGTGTTATGTAATAAGGTGTGTGTAAGTTAGACTTACCTTTAGTCTTCAGTAGGTCCTCATGGTGCCAACTGACTCAACATCCTATACATAAGCTGGAAAACTGTTCCATAATATAGGGGCCTGTATCTAAACAATTTAGGGCCAACAGTAGCTTTATTTATATGTGGGATAGGTAGGAGCCCTGAATTTTGTGATCTCAGTGAATGATTTGGAGTATAGGCATTAATCAGTTAGATGAAGTGGGCAGGTGCTAGACCTTAAAGTTCTTTATAGGTAAGAAGGACTTTAATGTCCTTTAAAGTAATATCTGACCAAAATCCCGTGAGGAGGATAGACAACTGAGGTTATGTATTCAGACTTTCTGCTCCTAGTGACAATTCTGGTCACTGCATTCTGAACGCACTTTAAGGTATTTAATGTTTGTTGTGTACTTTCTGACAGTAGAACATTGCAGTAATCTAGTCTACTACACACAAAAGCATGCATTCGAGTCTCAGTATCTCAAATGGTGAGAAATTGCCCGAGCTTAGTAATAAGACGCATGCCTTAGATTCTGCTTGAACATGAGATTTGAAAGAGAGTGTTGTGTGTAAACTGATGCTCAGTTTACAGGCTGAACTACTGAAGCGAAAGCTTAATGCCTCGGAGTTAGGACTGCTACAATTTCAGTACTTCTCTGTGTTTTTGCCTCCGAACAAAAAGTTAAGATATGCACGACAGTGATGACTACGGAGAACGGCAAGGCAACAGTAATGGGTGAAAAAGCATCTCCGAATATGCTATGGTATCTTTCTCAAGTGTCGTTTTCACTGGTCCAGGTCTAGCGGTGCTACTCCCAGCATGCACCAGTATTATACATAGGTGTAGTGTGTCTTTTTCTCATTATTGTTGTAGTTGTGCATTCTGTTTATTACTGTAAATCTCCCTGCAAGGGTAATGTGACATCCCTGATGGATTGGTGTATTACCCTGTGTCGGTGTGTGTGGTTTAGTGGTTAAGCTGACTGGTTACTGATTAAAAGGAGCATTCCCTTGGCACGGTATCATGGATTCGTCCACCCTCACCTGCTCCTGTACGTGGCTGGATTGTTGACATTCAAGGCCCATTATAAAATATATGCCTTTGTTCGGCATGGCTCAAGACGTGCATTTTTAATAAACTGAATAATAGGAATAGTCAGTTTGGCAGTCCTGCCTTTGTCATTACTTTGTAGGGTACGGTTGCTGTTCAACGTCGTCAGTTCGCTTTTGGGGAAAGTGGCACATTTAACTCTTTCTACTTTCTTTTATTCATGACTGCCCAATAGAAAATGAAACCTGTTTACAACCCTCTGAAAGGGTTGTTCTTTAAAAGGTGTGTTCTTTAAAAGTGTTAACTTTACACTGTAATGACTTCACCCAGATGTTTTTCAGTGAATTTTACCTTATTCAATTTAGCACATGAAACATTTTACTATGCTACAATTTTTAGTGCTCCTTAAGTGATGATTCAGTTCTAAAATTATATCTAATACAATCCTGAATTAAAAACTATGTTTTCCTGTCCTGCTGGAAGATGTGGCAGGTGCAAAAATCTGCCTGGGAAGGAGATGGTAGAGTCTGTACTGAGGAATCTGGATAAGCAGCATCTGAATGTGACAGAGTTCAGCCTAGCCCAGAAAAAACTCAGGTAGAGATCCAGTAACCCTTCGTTGTCTGGATGCTCCCTCATAGTCTTCACTGCTGCCTTAAATGTCTCCCAAGGCCAACCTGGTTCCAATGGAGATGATCCATACTACAAAGCCTTGGTGTTGCCCAAGGACAAGAGTGTCTTTGGCTTGGGCTAAGACAGCCATCCCCCCTACCCCTGTGTGTGCTGTGTGCTGAGGGTCTTTGATGAACAGGGTGGTCAAGAAGAACCTGAGTTTCCTCTGAAACCAGTTCACCACCACTGAAGTTAGTCTCCTCCACTGGGAGCCAGAGCACAGTCACATGTGATTGAAGGTGCTGTTTCAGTACTTGTGTTTGTTTGTAACAAACTCTAGCTCATCTTGGTTTGGGGATTTCACGAAGCAGGATTAAAAAATAAATAAAAGCCAGAGTTAATTCATCTAGAATTACTTCATTTGATATGATGTCATATGTCAAGTTGAACGTTTTGATGGCAATATATCTGGGGATATAAAGAAAAATAAAGGTAACCCTAGTAATCAGCACGACACAAAATATTACCATCGTTATTGTTACATTAATAATGAAGTTATAATGGCACGACCTATTGTTCCCCAATAATAACATTATTCAGCATTACCCTCCTGCAGAGACTTGTCAAACTGAACTGGAGGTGAGTTGGACAGTCCATCTGTCAGGCCAGCCCAGCATTTCTGTACACAGGGCTTCTGGTCCCAGGCCAGACGTGGGTGATAATTCCAGACATTTTGGTATCAGTGACGTGTGTTCCATTTCTCAAAGTTAACTGATTTTGTGAAGCTTGTCACAAACTGTATTAAAGTTGTTAAAGACAATAGATGCTGTGATATTTGTCCATTACAGTAAACAAGTGTGAGTATAGCATTATTAAACAATTCATTCATAAATAAAATTGAATTGAATTGAATTGAATTCTGTGCAACTCCTACCTGATAACTACTAAAAAGGAAAAAAACCCCTTAAGATACCATTTTTGATACTCTTAAAATCCTCTAGGTGTCAAAATAACTGTACGTGCTGTCACTTTTCTCAGCCTCATTTGGGTGTTAGATATGTTTTGGCAGCTAAACTTGAAGACGATATGTCAGATTTCCTAGGGATGTACAGAAACACAGAACAGCTCAACAGGGGTGGTGAGTAACTCAGTTGATTATGGATCAATGCCAGTGTCCAGAAGGTCAAGGAATCCTGTGGCCAGTAATTATTTTACCAATGGATCAGGGAGCAAGGCTCTTTAACCCTAACTGCTCCAGGGCTGCTGGATGACCCTGCTGGCTGACCCCAAATCCCTTTAACCCTCACTGCTCCAGAGCTGCTGGATGACCTTGCTGACTGACCCCAAGGCACTTTAACCCAAACTGCTCCAAGGCTGCTGGATGACCCTACTGACTGACCCCAAGGGCCTTTAATTCTAACTGCTCCAAGGCAGTCTTTTCACTAAATATACTTACGACGAACTGGTCTTGTAGGTCTTTAACATTGGCCCCACTAGGACATGGCAAGAGTATGGGATGTAAACACAAAGACAGTCTGTCTAAAACAGTCAATTTCTCTTAAAAACCTAGCATCCATGCGGACTTCCTGGACCACCCTCCTGGGCCGATCTCCCGCATCACTGACGGACTTAAAGAAATACTTTCAAGTTCCAATAATGAATGACTCCGTTATTTGATACTTTTCGTTTTTATGTTCATTTTGATTGTAGATGTTAGAATCCCTGTGGAATGTGGGCACAGGGCATAGAATGGCCCAGTGATCACCTTGTAGACACAGGTGTAGACTCCAAACCCATAGAACTAAACACTACTGATCCCTGATCCCCGTGTATGGATGTTGGGTTATGCTGTATATTGCACTTGCAGTGTTCACAGGCTGACTCACTGGTTTTGGGAGGAAGTCAGCTTGATGCTATCTGATGTCTCTCCTGATTATTTGCCTGGGTGGACAGACAGATGGATGGCCGACTGCAAGCAGCAGGGTGTGCATGGTGTATGCATCATGTATACTGCTTGAGCTCACCAAGTTGTTCTTTCTCTGCATTTTCATACAAGTTAAAATATGTTACATTAGATAACTGCTAATATGAAATTGACAGTTGACTATTTTGAGCATTTTATCACTGTGCTGACTGGATTACAGCGCTCAGTTACAATGTGAGGCAGAATTAGACTAATCTTAACATGATAATAAAATATAGTTTTACGAAATAAACTAATTGGTACTATTTGGGGTACTCGATGGATGTTTGATAACCTCTGTTTAAGTGCATTATGTTGTCAGCAGAAGCACTTAGTTGTTACCTTAACAGAAATTTACCTTTACTAAAATAAGAATCACTGTGTTCTCAGTATCTTAAACGCCATTTGGACATTGTGAATAATTTATTCAGCCAATGTAAAAGTTATTATGTAGCTTTCTGCTGCCCTCTGCTGTAGGAATTAGGAAGTTTAATGAAATTTGAGTGGGTGAAGTGGATTTAATATAACCAAATGTGATTTAGTTATATTGAATGTATTTTAAATTTAACTCATGTATTATAAATTATACAAAAGTCTAGGACCAAACTGTATTGCTTTTTCAATTTTATCCAGCCAGCCAGCCAGCCAGGCAGCCAGCCAGCCATTTTCTAACCTCTTATCTTGCCAAGGATAAAGGGAGCTGGAGCCTTTCCCAGTCCACCACAGGACACAGGCCTGGGGTTTACCCTGGACTGGATGCCAATCCATCACAGAACACACACGCACACACAAACGATCATACTGTATGAGCCAATACAGAGATAAACATCAGCCTAATTGCATGTCTATAAACTGTTGGAGGACCCCTAGACAACATGTGGAGTACTTGCAAGCTCCATAAATGTTATAACATTTTAGAATGAAATTTATACATTATTATATTTTGCACAACGTGAAGCAAAATGGTCTGGTTGGGGAGGACATGCAGGACTGAGCTGTATAAAGGAAGCTGGATAGACACATCAACTCCACAGAGTCAGAAGAGATGTAGAAACAGTAGATGAAGTAGACTATATTTTAGCATGATTTTAATTTTTCAATGATTAAACCCTGTAATGAGTATGGAGCACTGACTCAGTGGGTCAATGGAGCACTGACTTGGTGGGTAGATGGAGAACTGACTCATTGGGTAAAGGGAGCACTGGCTGAGTTAATAGAGGGTGCACTGACCTTGACATAACCTTAACTAGATACCATTTCAGCTACTTATTGCTGCTTTTTGTTAATATTATGGATATGTTATGCATCTGCCTGCAGGAGTGACGTCAGCACATGTGACAATAAGGACTGTCACTGAAACTAACTCAGAGCGGTCTTTAGGGCAACCACCATCAAAAGACCTGCGTGGTCAAAAATACAAACCAAATTTCCAAGCCAATGTTTCACCTGTTACCTGATACATTCTACAGTCTACGCACGTGTTTACCCTCCCCTTCAGCATGTAATGTGGGACATTCCGAGATCTGTCGACACGGGTGTTTCTTTGGAAGCCCAATTCAAGTGTCGTAGTTGTACATGCACGATATTAAGTGAAGGTAGAACCTCACCAAAAAACCGTAACAGTAGCTCACTACCCAGTAACCTGAGGCAAACCTTAATCTGCATTTGGGAGCATATTTGTAAAAAATAGGGCAAGCCCCATGAAAGCCTCTAATTGGAGAGAACACAAAATATAAAGTTAATAAGTCAGAATGAGGGGTAATAAAGGTAAACATTAGTTTAAGCACAGGATTAAAGCTGACAGGTCCAATAAAATGGAAACAAGACCATGACTGTTTAAATATTTGATTTATCTCTTCAAATTAAATACAAGTTTAACAAAAAACACTCCATATAAATTGAAATACATTCATCTTCCTACTGTTCATCTTGTTACAGGTTATGTGTGGGGGGGAGGGGCATTAAGCCTTGTGGCTAAATTTGTGGACAGCTTTTTACAGAAAGAAGACTCAGTGTTGTTCCACTCAGTGTTAATGGCTTCAAACAGTTGATGAGTAGTTGAAAAACATTTCCTGGTTAGTTTGTGTTTGATTTTATTTCAAACATTTAAATCTGTTCATGATTTTATCTTTGTGTACTGTATAAGAAAACTGTCAGTGAATTTCCCTGTTTCCAGCTTTTTCCCACAACAGTTCATTTAGCAACAAGCAGCAATGAGCAAATGGTGGCTCAGGTCTCAGGAGTTGGGAATTATCTGACCAATGATTTGTTCTTAAGACCATTAAAAGCTTTATAATCTGGAATTTTGGGATTGGCCCTTTTTTTTACCTGGGAGTGTATGCTACCAATATCATAATAATTGTAAAAATGCAGTCCAACACACTCTGGACAGGCTGAGCCCCCCCCCACCTAGTGATGTTGATGGCGGTAAAGCTAGCATCACAGCTCACAGCATCACCATCCCTTCTCTCAACATCCCCAGGCAATGGGAACGAATGCCACATCAGCAGTGACAGTGTGCTCACTATTTGTGTGACTTTAGTGTCCTATGCACATTTCCTGGCTACTATTTGTGTAGAAGGGTTAGAAAAGTATGCCAAAGATGTCTCAGGTGGGCCGTGAGGAGGCTGTTAGCCATTCTCCGGGGGTCTGTCTCGTTCTTCAGAGGGATATTAGGAGGGACCCATCCTGCAGATTCTTTAATTCCCCTGAAAGATGCTGTGGGGGAATGTCTAAGAAAGAGGCTGATGTTGATAGAGGGCAGGATACTGGTGGTGGGCCAAAGTGAGGAGAAAGAAACATAGCAGCTGGTCGAGAAATGCAAGTATGGGGTAAAAGTATGATCGTCGGGCAGGGCAATGGGTGGGGCAGGTCAGGGCAAGGGCGGGGAAGGGTGGAGCCAAAGTGGGGCAGAGTGGAGTAAGGGTGGGGCATTCAGCAGAAGCACCAGTGGTCAGTCTTGGTAACCTCCTCGGAGGAATACACCATGTTTGGCACAAAGCCACTCTTCACACCCTCCCAGCCCTTCTGCACAGTGATGTCCCCACGCTTGACCAGCTTGAAGATGTCCCGTGTCAGGTCGGCAAAGGCCTTCTCCACGTTGATGGCTTCATGAGCTGAGGTCTCCACGTAGCGCATGCCGTAAGCCCCCGCCAGCTTCTCGGCCTCCTGCCGGCTGACCTGACGTTGTGTCTCAAGGTCACACTTGTGACCCACCAGCAGGAAGACAATACCGTGCGGCTGCACGTGGCTCCGCGCCTCCTCCAGCCACTCGTGGACATTCTGAAATGAGCGCCGGTTGGTAATGTCAAACAGCAGGAGGCCGCCCACTGAGTTACGGTAGTAGGCTCTGGTTATGGACCTGGAATGGAATACAGAGAAGAAGAGGCACCTTGGAAAGGGTAGTAACTAAGGAAATGAACAGGAGCAAAATCCTAAAATTGGAGTTAAGCATGTTACCCAATGTCTGCTTGGGAATTCATGGAAATGCAGTACAGATCAAATTTTGGCTGGCTTTTCCAGAACCAGACACATGGAATCACTGTAGCATCTAGCATGTCAATCTATCCATCAATCCATCCCCCATATTCAAATCACTTATCTACTACAAGGTTGCAAGGAATGGGAGATGCCAGTCTATCACAGTGCACTTATAGCATAACCTGAGCTTAAAATAAGACCAGCCTTTAAACTCCTTCTAAGCTTAAAATAAGACCAGCTTTTAAACTCAGTCTGTAACCTTAAGATCAGGGGTGTCAAACTCGGGTCCTTGGGGGGCTGCTGTGCATGCAAGTTCTCGTTCCAGCCAGTTCCTGCTTTTACGTGAACCCCTATCATTTCATCATGCCCCTTTTTCCATCATTTTATGTTTACTGTCAATAACAGACCTAAAACAGAGTTTCTCAAAGGACATTAAGTTAGTTCAATAAAAGAGGTATTACCTGTAGTTTTCTCTGTGGTCTGTGTCAATTGCTAATTATCACAGTAGGGGACACGCCTTAGATCATGGCTGCTCATTAGGCCCTAAAGAGCACCAATAACCTAATTTGTGTTTTCACTGCTGCGATAATTAGCAACAAATGGAGAAATGAGAGTGATATTAAGAAACAACATCTTACCTTTAAAAAAAATCTTTAAATGATAACTTAACCCTGCTGAGAATATGCTGATTGACACAATAAGTATGGAGTGATGGAGGGCATGATTAAATGATAGGGGTTCACATAAAAGCAGGAACTGGCTGGAACGAAAACCTGCACCCACAGCGGCCCCCCAGGACCGGAGTTTGACAACCCTGCTTAAGATAAAGCCAGCCTTTAGACTTGCTCAAATCTTAAAATAATACCAGCCTTTGAATTTTAATCTTAAAATAACACCAACCTTCACACCCATTTTAAGCTTAAAACAATACCAACCTTTAAACTTACTAGGAAATATTTTTTTTGTCACATGTTCAATGTCAAGAAGGAATCTATGTAAAACTACCCTCACACAAACAATCACTTACATTAAGGATCACTGGTAAAATGGAAAGACGTATTTCACTGGTAAAATGGAAAGTCACATCTAGACCAGCGCTCTAGATTACCAAGGACTGACAGTATTTTGGGTGTGTTCCCTCATTTCACTATTTAGTTCTTCCAGCTGCTTTGCCCTCAATCCCCTCAAGTGTCTTACCTGGTTCCTTTGTTACATAAGTTAAGTTCCCCCCTTGTCTTGGTTGAGTGTTTGTTTTGTTTGGTTTTGTTTAGCTTGTTTGTTTAGGTTGGGATTGTCTAGTGTTAGTGTTGTCCATGTTATTAAGGGCATCACCAATCCTATTTTTAATTCCTAGTCTTCTTCCTGGTTCCCGGTCTGGTAATGCTCTAGTTATGTCTGTTTGTATGTTCGTGCTCATTGTTCTAGCCTTGTCTTGACTAGTTTATCTTTTGAGTTTGTTCCATTGTGTTCAGAGCAAAGCTTGCTGTTTATTCCTTTTTTGTTAGTTAATAAACCTTTGCACTCATATTTGCATCCTCACCATCCTTACTTCGTGGCCCCATGACCCAAGACTGTGGTGGCCCAGGCCAAAAATGTACTAAAATCTACGATTCCTTAGTCATTGCAAATGCTCATAATGCAACATATTTATGATACAAAGTACAGTGTAGGCATTTTAAGTGTCTTAAAAGATTTTGCACCAAAAGTAACGGAAAAATAGTAGATACTAATAATGTTGTGAAATACCTGAATCGCTCCTGTCCTGCAGTGTCCCAGATCTGAAGTTTAATATGTTTGCCCGGCTCTATCTCCACCAGGCGTGAAAAGAAATCCACCCCGACTGTGGGATCAGAGACCTGGGGAAGGCGTCCCTCCGTGAAGCGACGGATCAGACACGATTTTCCCACTGTGGAATCACCTATCACGATGAGTCGGAACTGATACAGCCAAATGGCCTCCATGTCAAAACAGGTCTGCAGACAGAGAGAGCGAGAAATAGAGAGAGATGGATGGATGGATGGATGGAGATATACTTTATTAATCCCTGAAGGGAAATATCATTACATATGATAATGAGAAAATTACAACCTTAACTTGTAACTTAATACAAAAAAATTTGTATTAGGATAATACTAGTTTAATGCTAATCCATCTGACCTTTCCCACACATTAACTCACCACTAGCATGCTACCTAGTATACAGGGAATTCAAATTGCATGCACATGTTAATTGCAATTTCAGTTACCCATAATTTAACAAGGGTATACGCAGGTCCTGGTAAAATAAGGATTTACATGGCTAGAACTTTATGGGAGATAAGTGTATTTCTCCCATACAGCACGTCTATCTTCTCTTGCTGTGACACTTGTGCACGATGCACATGATAGCTCCCCCCTCCTTTATCTCCATCTTTAGCATCAATAATTCAAATAAGTTTGCCTATTAAGACACAGCTGCATTCAGGAAAGCAATGTAGCACTGAAGGATTAGTGAGTATCTGGATTACCAGCCTTCTGTGAACAAACTACTCATATTTCATAGGGAATGCACATTTTTAATATTACAGCTTATATCTCAGGGTCCCCAAAGTATCTTGCAAACAATCAATCAAACTACAATTCAGTTTAATCTAATATCTCTTTCCCCTTCAATGGATCACTGCTTTGTCGTGGCGAAGGGGCTTGCGTAGTTCAGTGAAACTATGAGCTAAGCCATGTAGG
>JAACJT020001283.1:5344-15680 GCA_009936485.2 Gymnarchus niloticus | reverse complement strand
GCACAAGGCTGGGGTACACCCTGGATGGGATGCCAGTCTAGTCCATCACAGGGCACAAGGCTGGGGTACACCCTGGATGGGATGCCAGTCTAGTCCATCACAGGGCACAAGGCTGGGGTACACCCTGGAGATACACTCTGGACATAACGCCATCCGTCCATCATAGAGAACTCGAAGGCTGTGCTGCAGGAAACCAGCCAAGCTTCAGTAGGAGCTTCCGTGATCCTTAGAGAATGTGGCTTGAGAACAGCAAGGAAAAAGTAAGGAGGACCGAGGTTTTACACAGAGTACTACATCACTTAGTACAGAGTGTCCCTGGGCTCTTTCGAAATAATAATGATAATAATGATTATAAATAATATCAACAAAAATAACGTGAAACAGGTTACATCATCTGCAGAGAGGTGAACCACAGATTAAACTGCCCCTTTGTCATTTCTGAGTCATACAGTGATTTGTACGATGTTTTAAATTACCACAAAATTCACACCATTCAACTTATCAATTCATGTTTCAAATTAAAAGAAAAAAAATGACAAGTAAGAAGATAAAATCTAATTATCAATGGCGTGCTGAACATTAGGTTCAGACATATATCGCTTTTAATGTCTTGCAATAGAAGGACATCTGAGGAGAATTAGAAAATGCCTCCATTTATATTCACAACACCTTAACGCGAGAAAAACATACATACGTGTAGAAAACTTTAATACCTTCAGTTACGAGCTGACAGATCGTGCTGCGCTGCATTTACAAGAAAACATCACACGGGGGATGCATGAAATTACTACACCTGAACTTACCCTGGAAAACATTTAACTGGCACCTCCTAATCAGGCACTATCGCTATATTAAATTATATTATTATATATAATTTACCTTATATTATAAGGTAAATTGTAAAAAAACATCCTTCACTCTTTTCCAACTATTTCCTAAATATGTCTTTCTTCACAGGCGTATTTTTAAAACCATTTTCTAGGAAAGATCCAAGTAAATATTCTAGTAATTCAAAATATAAATAAATGAAATTACGAATGCTGCCCGCAAACATTTCTCTGAATCAAGCAGGCATTACTTTCCCCCGGCAACCTCAACATCTGGCGTCATCAGTGAAATATCGTGAAAACGGACTGTGGCCGAGGCTCGCGCGTTTGGACTGCCAGTTCTGGCCCAACGCCAAAGAGCTGGACGCATCAAACGAAAGCGGCAAACGGCCCATGGCCAGACGGACACTCAAACAGGCACCATTCAGATCCAGTCAGTCCGGCCTCCCAGAGAGACAGTGTGTGTTTGTGTGTGTGTGTGGGTGTTGAGGCTAGGTCTAGTTCAGGAGGTTAGGTTTGTCCCACATTTATATCCAGTGCTCAACATATCGTCATATCAGTGTTAGAGCGTTTAATATTTTCTGAGATGTTACTAAACTTGGCCCTAATATCAGCTGTCATCTGGGCCACTTCTCATAACCCCACAAATACTGAACCCTTCGATCATAACACTAACAGCCAGCGAGCGGCACACACGCTGGCCGGATTCACGTGGCACGTGTGGTTCATCATTCAGGGCGCTAAAAAGGACAGGTGGTTACTGTCAGGTGGGACAAAGGCAGAACATCACGGGACAGTCTTGCAAAAGGCAACGAGATTCTGGGATACTGCTGTAATTCTTCAAAGCGTGAAGTACTGCTGAAAGATGTTACTAGGGATAACGGAAAGACATGGAATCATCCATCCATCATTTCGGAACTTCACACAGGATCAGAGGGACACAGGAATCAAACAGCAGGCATAAATCACAGACATGGATCCATACGCCTAGGTTTTCAGAGAATAAAACATTTTACATGACATATTCAAGGTACGTTCCGGTATATATGAAATTATGAAACTGTCTACCAACACCAGAGCCAGTTTCAAGTTAAGAATCTGCATCAAACTAATTAAAAAACCCCCTGAAAAACATTCTCCCCACCACAAAGAAAAAACCTGAAATGTTTTTTGTATTATCATATAGCTATCGGAACAGCACGCAATGACATTCCTGCCCCCGATTAACCACTAGACCGAAGGAGGGAAAAGAAAGCCGTACAAGTTTACGTATGTTTGATTGAAGGGTTAACGGACTGCTCTCAGGTGTGAGAACGAAAAACAGAGCAGGAGGAAGAGGAGAGAGAGGGACAGGCTGAAAGTTTATCTCCTGACGGAAAACTCAAACCAAACTGTGAAGGCTCCATAAATTTTTATGTGCCAACACTGAATACCTCTGATGTAAAGGCTGCTTACAGTAGCTGACTTACTAAGCAAGAATGGAATTTACTCATAGCGCTGTCATTTTCAAATTCGCTACAAGACGGGTGTCCCCAGCTTCTCGACCGCTTTCCCTCACTAGTTGTGTAGGCGTTTCGTTGAGTCATAACTCCCTTTCAGCCAGTTACACTAACGCTTCTGTACTTCAGTCAAAAATATTTTGCGGATACCAGTAAATGCTACAGTAAACATAAATCCAAGGTACTGGAAACAGGAGCTTATTTTCAAACTAAACGCAACAGGCTACAGGGCAGAGGGTTGCCACAACGCAGGACGGGGTGACCATAAGTCAACCGTCTTTGACGTACGTTACTACAGGGTAAACAAACAAAATGGATGCCAGGCTCCTTTAAGGCTTAAGCAAACTCAACACAGAAAATAAAACAAACAGGCACAACAAATCAAGCAAAAGTCTATTTTCAAATCTACTTCAGCTACCTCACAGAGATCACACTAGAGACTGCCGATGTCATCGATGGAGCTCAGCTGACCCTGTTTAAACCGTTACAAAGCCGGTAGTCTGATCAGGACCAGCTGGGATTCATTCATCTGAGGCAGGTGTTGGCTTGGGGCTGACGGTCAGCTGATGCTGAGACACATCATATCCGACACTTAGATGGGGACAGTGGGCTCAACAGATTTGACTGTGGTACGTTTCTGGCAGACTACACGCTGTCACAACACGTTCAGCGTTGTTTACCAAATGATCTTTACAAGGAAATTAATTAAAAATCGTGCGAGCCTTGTCTTCGCATGACGTCGCTGAATCTAACGGGCATTGGAAGAGAAGAGTATCTCAATTTCCCAGCCCTGCACGAAATTTGACCTGCTGGATTTTTCTTCCGCTGGATGCGCCGGAGAGAAGCCACAGCATGGATAAGAAGTTTTGTTTCAAACGATAAATATTGAATCAAAGGGTCTATACGAGAAGTGGCACTTCCCTACTACCACGTAAAGGGCAGCCCTTTGACAGACATTGTTTTCCATCTCAGAGGGATTCTCCATTTGAAATGTATGAAATAAATAACCCATGGATCCACTGGTGCAGGTTGAAGCTTTCACTAACCGAGCCCTCCTTTCACATGGTCGATGTCCTTTAGATGCCTCGTAATAGTAGGGAAAGTGATGAAGTGACCGAAAGGAGGCTACAGACAGCCGGCCCCCTCCGCTCTCCATCCCCTTCCCCTGTGCTATGAGGACGGCCATCAATGTGTGGTGCTTGGGCTCCTGCCAAAACCAGATGGCCTTTGAGGTCCCAGGCCTACAGCTGCTGGTCTGATGGTGCGATCTGTAGCTGGAAGCCCGTTTCTACCTGAAGAAAATGTACCACGGTATACGCACCACGACAAGTTTAAAGCAAATTCAAAAATCCACAAAACCACCCCTCAATAACCTCACTGCGCTAGTCTGTATGAAGGATAAGTCTGGCAACTTTCACGTAGATACAGCAAAATATTTTTATACGGCAGACTTAGAACCTTATCACGCCTTAAGTCTTATAAAATAGCTGGTACAAGCTGACGAAGGATCGAATTTCCGAAGGATCTGTTACTTTTCGGCCCTACATGCTCCGAAATTCAGCGGTGCACCATGAGACCTTTTCACAAGGGAAGCCTTAATATTACGATGTAAAACCTTACTATTTCAAGGCTCGCTGCTGCAAGGACAGCACAATCTGTGTACATGCTTTTCTCGTGGGTGAGTCTTGCAGCTCCTGTATCACAGGGGAATTGATTTGCTTTTTTTTTTTTTAAAAAAAAACAGACGTGATTGTTTGCCCGGGTTTAAAACCAAGGTCGCTCGCAGGACAGCAGAAAATAAATTACGATAATAAACAAAACACAAAACAGGAAGAAATGGCACTGTTTACCGGATGAGTAGCAAGCAAAAATATCATGATTCTGTTATGATGGGCAAAAATTAAAGAAATACTGACTTTCCCATTAGCAATAGACTAAAGGCCAAAGGGCTGAAATGTCATCGGGGAAATTGTATTCTGCTTTTAAAACGAAAGATATAAAAACAACTTCTCTGCAATTTCCCTGAAGAGGGACGGCGAAATCTGTGTCGCTGAGGAAAAACGGGCTTGGTTTCCGCTGACAGTTAAACAGCTGCTCATTAGCGTTTCCACCCATTTTTCCGTCTCCGGTGTCGAGGCTTTCCGCGTCACGTCTGCGTGGGACGGTGGCCTTTCGTTACGGGACGTAGAGATCTGAAAAGGGCACACGTTCTTTACTGTGCTGTTTCTGTCTGGGCTTGTTAAGTTCTTCAATTTACGCCCATCGGCGCCTTGAGTACCACACGCGCCAAAAATAATTTTTTAATGAAACCGCAGAAGAAATAAACGCATTGCAAAGAGCACGTTTTCTTCAGACACTTCTGCGGTACAAATTTGATTTCCGGGAAACATGATCTAATCACCCCCCCAAAGACACAATCTTTTCTTAATCCATCCATCTTCCGAGCACTTATCCAATCCAGGGTAGGGGGAGAGGAGCTGCAGTTTATCCCAAATGTCATAAGGTGCAAGTCTGGGGTGTACGGTCCATGGGATAGCAGTCCACTTCAGGACACACACACACACACACACACACACACACACACACACACACACACACACACACACACCTACACTTGCCCAGTAGATCCTTCTTCTCAAACTACTTTTCCTTATTTTAACTGAACCGGTCCAGAAGCGTCTAGCTGATGGACAGCCTGGTCGTTTCCACGGCTTTGGCCAAGGTGACACATCTACACTGCCGCACCCACACTTCACCCCGTGAGATTTTCATTAGTTACACTCCCCAAGGTTCCCGCCAGCCTGCCAGGCCATGAAGTGAGATTGGAACCACCTCCAGTGCCTGTCACTGCCGGGCCCGCAACAGGTCCGGTGCCACGCTCCTCAGCCCGCAACTGCACACGCTTCCCCGATTGGCCAAAGGACCTGTCCGCCGTGCGTACAAACAACGACGTGACGAATGGCACTCGGATCACAGGAGAGACACTTCTCATCCTCACTGAACCAAATCAATAATTTACGGCAAGACTCCCCATTTCTCATTCACAGCTCCCGTCTCTGCGCCGTCGACTGGACACGGATCGTGACCAGCGGAATGTCCTCTTGGAGCCAGGACGCAGCCATGAGCCGTTGAGAATTACTTTTACACCTGTCGTCACTGAAACCCTGGGCCCTTTGTGTCCCTTGTCAACTTGAAGGCCTCCTCCAGCAGCAGAGGGATAGGGCAATGAACAAGCAACGGGTTGTGGGACTTCCATGAAACTGTCACCTCTCTATAGCATTTCCAGGCCCTTTCAAATGTGGTGGGTGAGCAGGCTGAGGTTAGTTGCTCCGCTGAAGGGATACAAATGGAAGAAAACAATCTTGTGTTACCACCAATCAGATTGCAAGTTAATAAAAAACCTCTCATACCAGTGGGGGTCCAGGACTATTGACGTGGTGGGTGGGGCACTGGCCACCCCTGTCATCTCTCACTGAGAGAACGGCGCTCTCTCAGAGACATGCTTCTTCGTAGGAGGGAGATGAAAACACCTCCGGTGAGAGCTGAGAACCGAGACGTGAAGTGAAAAAATGCTCAGTGTGATGGAGACAGAACACAAGGCACCTCTAGAACCTTCCAGAAATTAAGAAGCGTATCAGTTAGAAAACAAGTCATGGCTGCTTCCAGATAGCCTGAAATGAAATGCATCTCTGCAGAAAGGAGGGAGAAGGACCCGCACTGAGCTGGAGCGGGTAGGTCGGCTTGGGGGAAGCTGGGTGCAATTACTGGCACCAATCAGAGCACGCATAAATGCAGCTTGCAAATGCAAATCAAAGCTGCTAATTTGTTGCAATGAATCTGCTCTCCAAAAAAAAAAACACAAACCCAACTCATACATGAATATCAAATTTGCACACGCAGAAGCCTCTGTAAATGGATATCAACTTTGCACATGATAAGATGTGCACGCGTTTCAAATATCAAAGCGACGTGACCGTGATGAAGAGCTAGAGAAAATCAATTTGCGAAAGAAACAGAGCTGAGTTATTCACACCCATTCAGCTTAGTTTACCAGACTCTTCAGCATTCTGCAAAGAGTTAATTACTCATGTCGTCTGACAGAACCTGGCTGCCATTAACTAAAACACTAACAGACCAAATTTGCACCAATCAGAGAGCGGTCTCCCTTCCCGCCCACCAATTACAACCCCACTATGCTTCTGAGTGCCACTAACAGACCAAATTTGCACAAATCAGAGAGCGGTCTCCCTTCCCGCCCACCAATTACAACCCCACTATGCTTCTGAGTGCCACTAACAGACCAAATTTGCACCAATCAGAGAGCGGTCTCCCTCCCTGCCCACCAATGAGGGCCAGAGCCATCATGTTCCAGGATCAAATATGGACAGCACTGCTGGTAACACAGTCAAAGGGCTCCAGTGTTTGCTCGGCAGGCGCCGTTAGAACTCAGAGGTCGTGTTTGTTCTGCGTCGTACTGCTAAGCTTCCACCTCTGCTGCTCACGCTTATCCGTTAGCATCCTCGTTTCCATCCAGACACATGCCACGCTTAGTTTCGCAGCCGACCCGTGTTCAACAATGTCCTCCATCCAGTTTGAAGTGCCGTGCATCGGCATGACTGCACAAACACAGAGCACAGTCAGAGCGGCACCTTATCCGACTCACCGACTCCAAAACTAATAAGTGACAGAAATACAAAACACAGAGACGTGGCACGTGTGTCCAACAGCTGTGCCCGTCTCTCCCCTAGGGCAGCTCCCACATGCCCACAGAAGACGGGCGGGATCCTCAGCTGTCTCACTCCGGTGCGGTCTCCTCCTCAAGCTTTTCCGTGAAGGTCACCCAGACGCCCCCGGCAAAGACCCAAGCATAAAGTGCCACAAAGACGTACACAGAATGTGGGGTACAGGCATAGAGTCTAGGCATTGGGGAGTTGTTTTTATGACTAGGAAGTCGCAGACTCTTTTCATGGAGCATTTGCTAGGTATTGTTTACTGCACGGTAAAGACAAATCTTCAAAATCACAGAAGCGGGAACAAAAAGGACTGAGTCTACAGCTGAACGATGTTCAGCCTGCTTTGACTAGAGAACTACATCAGGGTGCTTGTATGGGGTTTTAGTGGTAGTGCTGTGGCCTAACATGTCTGGGCTGGACCCTGACTTAGCTCTGGGCTTGTGGGCTCTGGGTGACCCTCACCAGGATCAGTGGATGACAAAGACCTACAGCTCATTTTGGTTTCTCTCATCAATGAAGGGCATCACAGACTGTGGAATGAAATATTAACAGGCAAAGAGTCCTTCCGGAGCCATATAAGATCTGTGGACCAGCTATTTCATGTCACCTTTTGTTTATAGCCCTGACTGACAGGCTTCTCTGTTGATGCGACTGGTCTTTTCACCACTCAGGAGGTGGGACAGACCTCTCTGGTGATTCAATACAATATTAATGTGCTAAATCAAAATCAGACCCAGCTGCTCCCTCGAATTCCCATTTAACAGACAAAATTCCGGTTCCTCCCAAGGGTTCTTCCTCCTGAGGGAGTTTTTCCTTGCCTCTGTCGCCTTTGGCTTACTCTCTGGGGACCCTGGGCCCTGGACTATGTAAAGCGCTTTGTGACAGTGTTTCTTTTAAAAGATGCTATCGAAATAAAATTGAACTGAACAAAATTTCGGCATGATTCCATTCTCATCCTTAGATCGGAGTCTTATGTGAAGCGGCATTGCCTGTGTGTTTATGGTTATTTTTCAATCAACTGGTCATATTACCATGACCCCCAGTGAACTACACAAACACTTCAGTCGTCCCTCAGGGAACGACTACACTGGTCCTGATTGGCAGCATGCATGGCTATCTGAACGTCATGGAATCATGAGAAAACCGGAGAAGTCACTAAACATATAAGTGCATGAAATGACTATAACAAGTCACAATCATTTCAGATTAGCTGAGAGTCTGTGAAGGAACAGTAGCAAGAGGACGAGTGGACCACAGAGAGAGGACAGGTGATACGAAAACGCAGAGCGGAGGACCGCAGAGAGAGGACAGGTGATACAAAAACGCAGAGCGGCAGACCGCAGAGAGAGGACAGGTGTTACAAAAACGCAGAGCGGCGGACCGCAGAGAGAGGACAGGTGGAACAAAAACGCAGAGCAGAGGGCCACAGAGAAAGGACAGGTGGAACAAAAACGCAGAGCGGAGGGCCGCAGAGAGAGGACAGGTGGAACGAAATCGCAGAGCGGAGGACCGCAGAGAGAGGACAGGTGGAACGAAAACGCAGAGCGGAGAGCCACAGAGAGAGGACAGGTGGAACGAAAACGCAGAGCGGTGGACCGCAGAGAGAGGACAGGTGTTACAAAAACGCAGAGTGGCGGACCGCAGAGAGAGGACAGGTGTTACAAAAACGCAGAGTGGCGGACCGCAGAGAGAGGACAGGTGGAACAAAAACGCAGAGCGGAGGGCCGCAGAGAGAGGACAGGTGGAACGAAATCGCAGAGCGACGGACCGCAGAGAGAGGACAGGTGGTACGAAAATGCAGAGCGGCGGACCGCAGAGAGAGGACAGGTGGTATGAAAACGCAGAGTGGGACCACAGTGGAGGTTCACCTTGAAGTTAATATCAGAAAAAAATGCATAAATACACAGCTTTCCCTATGGACCAAGAATAAAAATTAAAAAACGGAATATATCATGTGCCGCTCATCAGAGTTGAGAGAAAAGGCTGACAACACCATCCAGAATGTGTCCTAAACACGTGGGGTGGGAGGGACCCCAATGAGGCCTGTTTTGCATTTTCTTTATCAGACTGAGTCAGAGTCGCCTGCTTGAAGGTGCTTCACTGGGCCAAACAAAGTGAGAGTAACCAGGGCAACACAACAGGAACAAAGCTGTTATCGGTAGCACGGCTGAAGAAAATGCTGTCTGATGTGTAAATGAAGACCAGACACACGGCATAACAAATCTAAATTCCAGCGGCTAAGCCGAAAGATCGACTAGAACATCGTCTTCTTTTTACAACAGCGAGGATATCCAACCACGACTGTGCTGTTTCAGTTCACCACAGATCCAAGCTACATCACTGAAAGTTCAAAGATTAGTTAGAAGCAAGATCGACACAAATAATCAGCCATAGGCTACGCTGAGAAGCCTTTCCATAAATATGGAAATCCTGTGTACGTGGTTGAGCAAGGGCCCATTTCCACGTGAAGCACCGATGGTCATCACGAGCAAGGACTGTATATTCAGATGGATCAGCTGCGGTCCGTCACACGGCGAAGTCCTTTGTGAATCGCCTCATAGTGCCACTTCAGTCTCCTCATCCTTGGTCAGCCAACCTCACTGCCTTTAACCAAACCGCGATTACCCCACACCTGCCTCAGCATCGGTGTTTGATGTAACCATCGTTCAGTCATCTCGGGTCCCGGAGCCATGGTCCTTCTCAGGACGTCGGGAATGACAGACTCTGAGGAAAGTCTTGTACAAACACACATCGTGTTAACATACAATTTTACCGATGGCACGTCACAAGAGAATGTCACTGGACCCAGTATACCCATAACGTGGATTTCAATGCAAATACGGCCTTCTAAAATGAGAAGCTGGCAGTACAAATATGAGAGCATGCTGGGAATTTTAATATGTATATATATCACTTCAATGGCAATCAAGGACGAGATGGCAGTTTGTTCTTCTCGAGAGGCTCCATCTGGCTGAAGGGTAGGATTAGCGATCACTGAGTTCCCATCTGCGGTGAGACCCGCGGACCTCAGCAAGGAGAAGGATGACTGCCCCTCTGGCCCCTCCAGCCGCTGCAGAATTGCCAGGTCCTTGTCCCCCAGGGACCTCGATTTGTCCAGGCTCTTTGCTTCTCGCCAGACAGCAAAGACTGAAAAGCTTCAGTCATGTGAAATCCGACACACCGTGTCTGGACGTCGGCGGAACAACAAACATGCAGGTTCTATAATGTGTGTCTCCAGGATGGATCGTTAACACGGCCTTTAATAGCTTAACAACAA
>JAACJT020001282.1:0-15680 GCA_009936485.2 Gymnarchus niloticus | reverse complement strand
GGGGGGGGGGGGGGGGGGGGGGGGGGGGGGGGGGGGGGGGGGGGGGGGGGGGGGGGGGGGGGGGGGGGGGGGGGATGAAACGGAAACCGTTCCTGCTGGACTTACTTTCCGTTGCCATGAGAACAAAGCAAGCGGGAAAATGAAAAGTCTGTTGTTATTTTATTCCATTTGATGACATTTTTACTACTCCATATGGCTGGGGAAAATAATATCCAAAATATTTGCTGTTTTTAAATATTAACTCAACGGTTACCGTATTTTACTTTAGATTTGTTATCAGCCACCTTCTGAAAACAATAACAGCACAAAAATGAGTGCGTGTTATGGAATGTGGAGGGAGGGAGGTTTAGGTAACCGATTTATCTCCGCAGTGTCTCCGCGGCACTCGGCCAGGACGAGGCAGCCTCGTCCTCATGTTACATCCTGGGCCGTGTCTCGCGCACGGAGAAAGGGAAGGTGAGCGACTCTGACTCGAGGAGATGTGACATCACCGAGCTGACTGGCAGGGCACACTTAGTGACACGGAACAGTATGTAGATGACTTGATTGTGATTATAGCACTGATGAGAGGTGCACAGGAATAGATTCTGCCTTTTAAAAGAGTCGCATACAGGAATAGACTCTGTGCTCTACTGGAATGATCACAAGGGCAGGACTGAGATGTTCGAAACTGAGAAAACAGAGCAAAGACCTCAATTCATGAGTAAATGCAACAAATACAAAACCTCACAAGTGTTTCCTCTGCAGGCTGACTGCTTTCCCCAATGTCACCACTACGGACGCCTAACTGGCCCTAATATAATGTAATATCCTAACAAAGGCAATTATTTCACCAAGGGCCAGCTAGATTTCATAAATTGGGTTACCTTTAGGTACGGAGACAGCAGTCAGTTGCCATGGAAATGCAACAAAAATCACCTAAGCTCAGTCTAATACTGTCCCTCTTGCTGACGACTTTGATACGTTTATATAACTAGACATTTTATTGAAAAAATTCAAGTACCTTTTCAAATGTACGGCCGTAAGTCACCCATTTTGGTTGCTTCTTTTTAAATAATTAATACCTTTACTTGTTAAACTATAAGGAGATACGGAGGCTCAGTGGTTAGCTCTGTCACCTCATACCTAGGGTCGGGGGTTTGAATCCCAGCTCTGTGAGGGTGGAGTTTGTATGTTCTCCCCATGCTCTTCAGATTTTCTCCAGGTACTCCAGTTTCCTCCCGCAGTACAAAGACATACATCGTAGGCTAATTGGCGTGGCTAAATTGTCCATAGTGTGTGATCGGGAGCGTGTGCGTGACTGTGCCCCGTGATGGGTTGGCTCCCTGGGACAGGCTCCAGCACTCCGTGACCCTGAATAGGATTACGCTGTTTAGAAAATTGAGGAATGGATGTTAAACTACAATGCAGCACCATTTTAGTGATGCAGTCAGTTTCACTATCACAGTAAAGCTTCAGTATTATAGGTCCTATGTGAAATATAAGCCAAGTTCATCGCTGGAATCCAGATTCTCACAAAGCACCTCAGCGTCATCAGCTTCATCACTGCAGTGTAGATTCAAGTACGACAGCCCAACTTCAGCACTGCAGACCAGATTCATCCCTGTAGTTCTGACTGAAGCACAGCAACTAGGTTCAGACTCACACGCAGTCCATATTCAGGCATGCAGCCTCCATTCACCACATTCAGCTTAGTCACAGTACTATGCAAAAGTCTTAGGCGGGCAAAGAAGCCATTTGAGGCCATTCATCTGGGCAGCAAGTGTACATTGGCTTTGGAAAAAAAAACAAAACATAATTGACCATTAAACTGTATACTAATAAACAGTAATGCAACCAAAATTAACAAGAATTTCTTCTGCTTTCAAAAATGTTACTGATATCTGATTGGATGGCTAGAAGAACAACACAGCTTTGATTCCTAAATCTCTCATTAGGAGCACCCCAGTCATTCCATGTAGTTGTTAAATTTCATCACTGGCTCATTTAACTAGTGAACTTCATGAGTTGTTTCACTTTACGCAGTACCGATTAACCAAACTAGGGGGCCTCACGGTTAAGGTCGAGACATACATGGATACATTGGAAGGAAACTACAAATTTGGTGGTGAATTGAGGAGATGTTTTGAAAATATTAACTGAGACACTTTTACAGACGTAAAGTAATAGTTTTACAGCAACATAAATGAAACTTAACCATAATTTTCTTTGCCTGCCTAAGACTTTTGCACAGTACTGTACATTAGCAGAAACTTTCCTCCAAAGAGACTAACATTACTGATTCTGTTTTGCAACCCAGCTTCAGTTCCACTGTCCACTTTGAGCAGTGAAGCTCTGTCAAAACTGCAGGTACAGACTCATACAGCCCACGCAGAGTTAATTATTGTCTTATTTCAATTACAAGACCATATGAATGTTTATCACCTGCAAATGAAGATGCAGGTGCGAAATACAAAATGCATGAATGACTAAAAAGAACCACAGACAGCAGGTTAATGCTACATATTAGCATTAACATTAGCATTAGCATTAACAGCGGGAGGTTAATGCTAAATATCAAAACATCTTTCACCAAGCCAAATCAGATACCTGCAGTGCTACGATTGCTTTGAATCAGTAATCACCATAGGATTGCATTTAGCATTGCAATCACATTGTAAAGAATTTACTTTACTCGTTGTAATTTCTGGTATAATTATATGTGGAATTATAAGCTAATGTTTTATTTGCATTTCCAATTACTGCTTACCCAGTCCATCTGGGGATAATCTGAATTCAAACGGTGAGAGAGCTAGCATACAGCTGTGTATAATATGAACAAGATATCAGATAAACACACACACACAGAGCACACAATTTAAATCCACAACTGCATTGAAATTACGTGTTGATTGTGTGGGGGATCTCGAATAACCAAGGTCACAATAAGAAACATGCAAACTCTACACAGAACTGGTGATGATTTCAACCAGTAGATGTGAAGGATACATTTATTCTAATAATACGAGTTTCCCATGCAAGGTTTGCCAGTTACGTGTGTGCAGAAGTGAGACTCAATCTTCATTATAACTCAGAGTCCTTCCAGGAAAAATGTGCTTTCAAAAGCGGGACAAACAAACACTTCCTTCCTTATTTGTGTACGTTTTAACCTTTCATCTGAAACGGTTCACAGATTTTTCATTCCTTTGCTAAAATAAAAGTAAAATATGATTTATTTGACAAACTGTCTTTCCCCTTAGTTCTGCCCAGGATTTGTAATTATGGGCAATAACAGAATGCGAGAGAACTAACCATTGTTTGTGAAACTGTACTTAGATGTACTGTATTTTAGATAAGACCGTCCGGCCTTCATGTGCACTGCAACGCAATTAAAGATGCCCTGACCTAAGATGCCGAGTGTCTGTGGAATAAACTGCAGCCCCACAGCTAATGAAGCTAAATAAATGACCAACAAAAGCAACAACAGAACAATTCTGTTGTACCCTTGAACGAGACACTTGAATCGCCTCCATCTACTAATAGCAAGCATTGAGTCATGTGGGCAGGGAAAGCTTTTCTTTTTTTTTCTAATCAAATGGGTTCAGTGAAAAAATGGGAAAGACACACTCACTTTATCCAGCAGATTCATCAGTGGAAGTCTGAGGTATTTACGCTGCAGAGCCGGTGAGCAGATGTGATTTTGGGTCTTTGTGCCTGTGTTTTTTTTTTAGCCCTGTTACACCAGGTTATGAAACACTGAGCACAAGGGGGGATGACTGTTCCGCTTCAGGCATTTTTTTTCCCACACGTCTGAAAGAGCCGTTTTCAGTCAATTCTTCTTCTGTCGCAAAACTAAAGACTATTTGCCTCTGAAAACTAAATATTTTGCATTTTTCAGGGCTGGGATGATTTAACGGTTTTACTGATGCGTACTTTGCTTCCGTGCGTTTTCTTTCCCGCCCTGCCAAACACGTTTTTATCATTTGCTGATTGTTTTTTTTATTTTTCAGATTCAATTTACCATCCAAAATTCTCAGTAGGGAAACAGTTAGACTTAAGCATTTCAGGCCACAGCCTTGCATGGAAACTCACTGAATCAATTCAATAAGTATCTACTTAAAAACAAACCTTCACTGACCCCCATAAGCTGCATGAAGCTGTTCTCTGGAAAGGAAGTCGGAAACATCTCTGACTATGTTCCTATTAATTATTCCTAGATTGGTACTCCCTTCCCAGCTGAAGATATATGTACAGCCTCTGCCCATAAAAGAAGGTACAACATCTCAGTTGCATTCAAAATGAAATCTGATTAATCCTGACCCCCTGACCAATGATTGAACCTTAAGCACCAGAATTAAATAAATACAAAATCACATAATAATTAATATACAGACGGAAACCAAGAGTGCTAAACCTTTAGATCTGAGGTCTCAAAGTATTGGCCCGCAGAGGCCAGATGGTATAAAATAGCCTTCCTCATGTTTAGAAATAAGGCCAGTGAGAAAAAGAATTTTTTCACTCCATTCACGGGGGCTCCCCATCCCCGGTCTGCCATCTTGTGGGGCCCACCCCCTCCCAGTTGCATTTGCACAAACCATTTGGGTGAAGATCTCCCAGCATGTAGCCCTCAGGTAATTTGAGTTTGAGGACCCTGCCATAGATGTAAAGCACCAGAGTAATATCAAGCAGGCCACTTAACCTCACACCTTGTGTCTGTAAAAGCAGATGTATTAAACAGTCAGAAGTGCTGTCTCTCTAAGCAGCTCCACACAAAAGCCAGTGTTCAGCCAGGAACTAAGCTAAGATACATTATGTTGTTACGGTAGGAGACTATTGCCAATATGAGTCACTCGCTAACAAGCTTGTCGCGAGGATATAAATATGTGATAATGATTACGGGAGATTGGTACGCATTGTCCCTCCAATGTGATAGTTATTGTGGAGGGAGGCCAGAGCATTATCGGCAAGACTCATTTCAGTCACGGGCCACGGATCTGTGGTCCATCAGTGGCCTAAGAGAGTGCCAAAATTTAGTCTACCTTATTCAGTAATTGTTCAGTAAGCAATAACTTGGTGATCAATTGAATGGATAACTGTTGCCACCTTTGTAATTATCGTTGCTGGTTGTGATGGTGGTGTTCTTTGGAACGGAGCTAAACTCGCTTGCAGTTTCCTTCATAAATCGATGAATGATCAGGTGATAACTCAGCTTCAATGAACCAAGGTTCCTCCTGCCAAAATAGAAGTGCTCAACATTATGTTTAATGCTACATATATCAATTAATCCCTAAGCAGACACTTTATATCTTTAGCTAAAGACATCAAGCCACACTCCACACCACCACCAACCAAACTGGCTCAGGTGAAGGTGACTGCGGGTCTTCGGAGGAGAGCGATGGAATAAGGCTGGATGGCATAGAGATACATGTAGAAGAGATACCTGAAAAGGTATGCTAAGCAGTCGTGTCCTGACTCTATTAAAATTGATGTGTGCTTGAGTCCAGGGATATTTCTGAAGGTAATCATTGCTCTGTAAAGGTAGCTGCCCTGCACTTAACAATAACTACTTTACTCATTCCCAGGGGGAAATTCATAGTTCTCATATTGCCCTCCTAATTAAGAGCCAAGGGTCAATGCACACAGTCAGCCAGTGTCTGGTGCCCCTGGAGAAATCAGGGTTAAGGACCTTGCTCAAGGGCCCAATACCGATATAGGCACTTTCACTGGCTGTAGGATTTGAACCCATGCCTGTTTGGTCAGAGGTATAGCTACCGAACCCCCGGAGCCACATAAGAACCCCCAGCCTCATTGTGGCCATTTTAATGACAGATAATTGTTGCAAAACACAGTGCTGTTGGGAAGCTTTAAGTGGTCTCACCAGACACTAAATGGTCTTTGCTGAAAACATAATTTATAAAGAAAATTACAAAGGAAGGTAATATTATATCAATACATCAGTAATTATATGGTCAATGGACATGGTAGTTCATTTTCAAATCAACATAATTGAGAAAATGATTTAAAAAAAACTTTTTTTTTAGGAAAAGAATTGAATATTGACCCACGAGTTAATAACCTCAACCGAATAAATGAAACAATATATCGTATCAATATTCATAGAGTTGCCCACGACTGATGTCACCTTCATCACGTTCTACTGCCTGCTGGGACCTAATGTAGCCCGAATTAAACAAGGGAAACTCGTGTCTCAATCACTACGTGAAGTTTGCCTGTCAGTGATAAAGCCGGTGGGATCACCGCAGCCGGCGCTGACGGGATAAGCTTTGTAGTTCCAGCTTGATTTAGCCGGTACAATAAAGCGCGGCGCCCGAGAAAGACACCTTCTGCTCAGCCAAAAACACAGCGGGATGGGAGAAGCGTAAGGGAAGCGTAGGGAAGCCGGGAAAGAGCTCTCTATCAGGGTCTCAGCAGGCTTCCTCACGTGATGTGGCTGATTATAATTCAGGCCACTTTAAACAGTTAGAATTTACACCCCAAAGAGCTCCTTGCGGGAATTTTAGCTGGAAAACATAATCTTCTATATTGGAATTTTAATTGAGTGCATTGTATGACTCTTAGGTAATGCAAAAATCAAATGGCAGCAGATTTTAATGCTTTATTAAATATTTATAGCCTTGGAATATATATATATATATATAGTGTACATTCTAGAATAAACATGATACCTTTATATGTTTCATATTTAAAATTTCCGGAGATACATTTGTAATGTTAGATATTAAAAGGACTTCTTCTCGGCTTTAATTTTCATTTCCATCTTGAGCTAGATATGGTGTGAGCTCAGGTTGCTCCAGCTTTTATTTCGAGTTGCCAGCCTTCAGGATGAGACCCTCTAGTCGTCTTTGCTTGCCAGCATTCCTGATTAGCGACGTCACGTTTCGTGATGAAAAGCCGAGCGAGGGACGCCATCGCTTCTGTTTATCCCTACGACCAGGACCGTTGTCTGATGTCACTCCAATAACTTCAGTTCTCAGTAGAAAAATACTTCAGATTCTTAACACGGCATAGAAATTCAAGGCCAAAATGGGGGAAAAAAAAAAAAGAATGCAACGTGTGTAGCTCTCAAAGAGAGATGCTTTATTTTCTCATGGGTCACATAAAATACGACGTGCTTGAATACATTTTCAGCCTAACCTTTGGTGTAATATACCCATAGAAGAATTCAATTTTCTCTATAATGTAAAATTGCAAATTAACGAATAACAGCTGGATTCGGTATGCTTAAAATCATTTATTGATTCATTCCTTCATTTTTTGCGACTGAATAAATTGCCTAATTGACAATCTTCACTCAATTAATAAATAGTAGCCCCTCAGAAATATGGCCTCGTCAAAGCATGTTTCTGCCAAGCGGTTATTGTCACGACATGAATCCAGCTGGTCTTTCGCCAATCAGAGTAAACTGGGCAGAGTTTTTATGTACAAATATTTTCCTCTTCACTTATCCACCCAATTGCTACGGCAACGAAATACCACTTTTGCTTGAAGACACTTCTCATTTAAGAGAGGGTTTACATCTTAGTAGCAGCTACTCAATTTAAGAACCTGGGCTCAGGAAAAAAATAAATAATAATAATAATAATTTGTGCATGAATTTGTATTCATGAATCATGTTGTTCTACCTTCAGCTGGCATTTAGATTTTGGCTCTGGGGAAAGTCATCTTAATGAAACCATTAACAACCAAGAAAACTGCCCTGAACATTATTAAGATATCGTTTTCTGGATGACTGTAGGGCTGTGCTATTAATAGCCGTACTGTAAAACAAAATCATCATCCAGAAAAAAAAAAAAAAACAGCTTTGTTAACACACTCAATTAGATGCTCTCTAATTGTTGTCAGTAACTGAAGAATAGCTTTTTGTTACACTGTGCATTCTGTGAGGGGACCAAGTATCTGTCGTGCTGGTATAAGCATTAAAGTTCAGCGAAAGTTTGCTATAAGCCTTGACACGGAGCATTCCTTCGTTACATGTTTGTTATGACTTTGGAATTTTTATGTTATCTTAATTATGTTACATTCGGGTCTAGTGCAGCGGTGAATTACATTTCCCAACTGTTATAACTACTTAAGCCAGCTTGAGCCGTAAGTAATGCTTATTCATTACACATATATTGTGCTTGCTTATTTTCCAGGTTGTCTGCTGGTGCAAGGGGGGCAGGCACTGTCCTCACACTTCCAGCATTACGGGTTCAAATGGCAGCTCTGTGTGTGTGTAGTTTGCATGTTCTCTCCATGTTTCCTCCACATAGTTGAGTTTTTTTTTTTTTTTTTCCCCGCCGTCCAAAGACATGTATTGTCGACTCCTTAGTGTGACTAAATTATCCAGAGCATGATTGTGCCCAGTGCTGAGTTGGCACCCCATCCAGGGTGTTCCCTGCCTTGTGCCCCAAGGCTGCCTGGGATAGGGGCCAGCTCCCCCATGACCCTGAATAGGATTAATCCTTTAAATTATCTAAGGCTCCCCTTGCTTTAGTGTGAGGTATTGCCTGTGAATGTCCATGTCTTTATTCATTTCTTAAATCGTTTTCTGGCTTTTTGGATTCTGATCTCGATGTTTTCACGGTGTTTTTCCTTTCTGTATTTTTCATACCTGCTTGCCAGGATTAAGGACTGTTTTGTAGATCATATTTTAGATTCATTTGCACTGTTGCCGGTATCTTACATGTACTGATCTTCTGTTTCTGGACCATGGAGTATTGTGATCGCTACATTAGTAAACACGGCTCATCCCAGCTTTTGCGGTTATCCGGCGTATTCCTTACACAGAGTATGTCAGAATCAAACCCCCAACCCTACGGGTTTAAAGCAGTGTTGTTACCCATTAAGTCATCATGCTGCTTGTCGTTCCTGCAAATACAGTGATGAAAACCTGATTATGACCCACCAACCAAGGAAAGGTGGAAGGGAACTGTCCGGTACCTCTGGTGCTGAATATTCCCTTACCCCACTTTGCACCATCCATCTTCCAAACTGTTTAACCTGATTACTCTCAGCTGTCGCCAATATTCAGGAGCTAAGGAATGAAGGTATGCAGCATCTGGGTGTGGCTCAGTTGGTGTGGGCGTGGCAGAATCTAGATGTGTCAGACTTGACATGGGCAGGACAGAATCTGGGCCTGTCAGGCCTGGTGTGGGCATGACAGAATTTTGGTGCGTTGCCCTACAAATTGCCCAAATAGGATAATCATGTTTATATCTGGCCAATGATAGACTGGAATTTTCTTTAGGCTGTACCCCAGCATCGTGCCGTGTGCTCCCTGGGACAGGCAGATCAGTAAGTAAGCCGACGAGCCCAGGGTAGGAACCTGTGGAGATCACATGGGTGTGTTCCGATTTGCAAATAGAAAAGCTGCCACCAAATGTTCAAGCTGGTTTGATGGCCTTCCAATAAATATCAGGCGAAGCTAAGGATTTTGTTTTCTAAATATATCTTTTAATTCCGTTTCTTAGTTTATTTATCTTGTGTTCACACCACATACTTTCTTATGGCCCGGTCTCAGCCGAAACTGTAAGAGTATCTAATGGCTGGCTGCAGCATCGAATGAGCTGTTGAACAGTGAAGTCGTTCATCAAATGAAGGACACTCTTGCCTCAACCCCCTCACATCAGCAACGCTTATGGGTGGCGTGTCTGCCGTGGTCGCTACGCAGGCTGTTCTCTGTCCCGTTAAATCAGGGCGACACTCTGCTCCTCAACCCAAACACGACGGATTAATGAAACTGTATGTAAGTTCATGCTGTGTTGACATCTGCCCTCTTTATATTCTCTATCCTTTCCAGAGACCACAGTAACCTGGAGCCTATCCCAGTGTAGAGTACGGCCGAGTTGAGACGTCTGTCCATTGCAAGGAGCCCCGACAGAACACAAAGCGTGGTGATCACTCGCACACTCTAAAATTAACGGCGTTTTCCAGAGGCCACAGTACCATATGTTTGCGGGAGCGAGCACCCACAGACACGTGATGCAGTGTCCTCTGAATGGGGTGCCAACTTTGTCACTCAACTACAGGAACGCCTTGTAATCTCATTAAACGCCTGCATGCCGCATTTGAGCATGATTATGTGTGGCAGTAGATCTCCGAGCAAAATTCGGCACGGCTTCACGTGGCTTGCATCCCTCAGCGTGTTTGGGATGGCATGCGCCTGCACCAAACACTTTGTCACGTAGAGCCTTTAGAGATGACGTGATATGCGATTAAGTCTCTGCTTCTGGCAAACCGAGGCGATCACACGACAGTCGTCCCAAATGTAACTAAATGGAGAACTCCTCGGTGCATTTTAGGTGAAATGTGACAGATGGATGAAGAGTTTATGAAAGCGTGCCTCGTCCAATCCCATTCTTTCATGTTGCGTCACTGTAAACTCCAGATTGGTCTGTCTTATGTAAATATGCAAATAATCTTAAACTCCGGATTTCATGTCTCCTTCCCCAATCGACTAACCGTCAGTTAACTGAATAAACACATAGCTGTCTGTTTTGGTAGAGCACACTGCAGATTCCATTTCAGGTGTGCTTCTGATGAGGGTACCACTGTGTTAAAACAGATATCCTGGGCAAAAGCAAGCTGGGGGCAACGTTAACCTCCAATCTTCAATTCTGCCAGATGACCGTGGAGGAACCCCCCTGTCCACCACCCCAAATTGAAGCCCTCGATTGGGGCAGCTGAGGGTCAGCAAGAGGATGGGCAGCAAAGAGCTCCGAGTCCATTTACCCCGCAAGATACTTTCCAGATGAGCTGATTTGATCCTAGACCTTCAGTGTCACCACCAGGGTTATGTTGCTCAGAATCAGTGACATCTGTAAACTTCACGTAGTGCTGGATATTTCTTTTTGTCTTCTCTCTTTTTTTCTTTTTTTTTTTACGTCAGCTCAAAATCTCAGAGTGAGGCTGTTATATATAGTGGCATTTTGGTGATTACATGTCAACCATTTCTCTCCCCAAATTCTTCTCCAGACATGATGGGATTTTTTTTCTTCCTCTCAGCTGTCTTCAGTGGTCTTCTTGCCAAAGAAGTAAAGGTTTTCTTTATGCCTGGCCTGCTCCTAAGATACACACTGGCAACAACACACATAGGTACACAGAAGTGTGATATTACATAAACGGTGCCTAATGAAGGCACATATCTATTTGTATATAAACAGTAATATTTTTTAATACTGTAATACATGCATATGACCCTGCAGGAGCTCAAAGAGCTAGTTAATGACAGACAGCCCTGGAGAGCGAGAGTCCACGCGGTAATGAAGAGATTCATCTCAACAATTGGGCAACAACATTTAACAGCATCATATCCAGGGTGTCCTCTTCCTTATGGATACTATGTTGTCTGCAGTAGGCATTAAGCCTCCTCAGGACCTAATACTGGATAAATGGTTGGGAGATGGATGGATGGATGGATGGATGGATGGATGGATGGATGGATGGATGGATGGGTTTGTATATATTTAACCTTACTTCCATACTTTTGTTGCTTTGGTTTTCCATAAATAATGTCTACTCAAATGCTCTGCTCAAAATACACCCCCACAAATTCAAATTTTTAAAGTGTTGCCAGTATATCACCCATCAGCATATGACCTAAAAGACACACCCCAGTCTTTTCCATTAGTGTCACATTGCTGTACCTTCTTTCCCTCCATCCCGGCAGAAAAACCTCTAGCATATGAGACACGCAATCACGTAAGTGGAGAACTCCTCCAAAGATGGTGCTGATGTATAGTTTCAATGAAATAAATGGACTGGCCGCAGGGTCGTTTAATGTTAGGGGACGAGGTCCTTGAAGAGAGGAGCACCACGGGAAAAGAAAGGCTCTCGGTGTGTTTGTCTGCTTTGTGTCTGGAGATCTAATCTCAGACGTTGCCAAGGCTGTGTGCGGTTATGTAACTAACTCCTGCAAATTCAGTTATCACCCGTTGATTACAGATTTCTGTCACGAAGATGAGCTCAACACGTCATCCAAGTTTATGCAAAAGAGGATGGAGACGGTGTGTGTGTGTGCGCGTATGAGGTGGAGGTGTGGACTAGCTGCTCGGTCATACTGAATTAAGATGTGAGAGGAAAATAACATGTGTTCACATCCTGTTACCACGTATAACAACATCAGTCGCGCGAGGGCGGCTTGGCACCGATGGCGCATCCTTTTGGATATCTAGGTGAAGGACACTCAAAGTGATGAAAACGTGGCTGCAAGCAGAACACAGTGAGACAAAACACTACAACGAGAGTCTGTGTTTAGGGCCTGGAGTGAAATACAGCTTCAGAGTATCAGATTTTATACTGGGTGTCAACCCTCACTCTAACCCTACCCCCATCAATATACACTATAGGGACAAACGTATTGGGACACCTGCCTGTGCAATAATCTCATTCCAAAACCAAGGGTATAAATGAGAAATTGGTCCTCCTTTGCCTCCACTCTTTGGGAAAGGCTTTATGCTTGATGTTTGAATATCCTTGGTGGGATTTGCTGCCATTCAGCCATAACAGCATCAGTGAGGTTGGGTATTGATGCTGGATCATCGGATCCCTTTCTGTTTGTGCGGCCTACGACATCACAACTGAACTCATGTTGTTAACAGAGGTTTCAACATCACTATCAATTCACTTGAAGCTAACCAAGGCAGAAATGGAGACCGCATGGCTGTGTGTTTAATTATACGCCTGTCTCAGCAATGAGTACGGCTTAATTACCCAAGTCCAAAAGTATGTGAACTTTATTATACATTAACTGATGTCCCAATACTTTTGTCCATATAGGGTATGTATTAGAAGTATTAAATGTACATACAACACATCAGACAATTTCAGAATAAAATCAAACATCAGCACAAGTATACTGTATAATATATTGGCTTTAATAAGATTTGTCACCAGAGTCAGGCTTATTTTGATTTTGAAGGGAACTCTGCCCTAATTTTTTTTTTATTTTAAATGTATTTCAACATCATTAAATAAAGTTTGTTCTATAAACTGCAGCCAGGGTGTGGGAAGGCCAGCTCAGCTCAAGAACAGAAGCCAGGGACTTGTGGGACAGCGAATGCAGGATCTCTTATGAGCCTCTCCCTTTATTGAAGCAAACTGAAAAGATGCTTTTTTCAGCGACTGTGTGAGAATGCACCAAAGCCATCCACCGCAGGGGAGGATGGGGAGTGCTGGGCCTCCCTGGGGTCTAGGCTTATGGGGAGCGGAAAAGGAGGACACGCACAAACAAACATATTTACATATACAGGAAAACAAGGATCGGGTGTGAGGAAAATGACACAAACCCCCTGCAGTCACCTGAATAGCCAGCCATGATGGATGGTGCCCTACCCACAAAGGCGGTTTTGGTCTTTGGCATTCTAACTCTTCAAAAAGTGTAATTTCGAGTAATTAAATAGTTTGTAACTGAGATGAAGCTTTTAGGGTGTTGACATTTCATCTACACTGAGGCATGGTAGACTCAAAACGCTAGCATCGGGCTATTTGCAAAACAGCACATTTTTAACCCCTGACAACGTGAAGAAAGAAAAACAAGAAGCAAAATATATTGTGTACATTTCTGGGAAAACTGAATAATCCAAATGAGAAAATCATCAGGAAGCCAGAGTACCTATTGACAGCATTGTCTCTGTTTCAATTAGCTCTGACTGTAATTGCACATAGCTCGCGGTTGCTACAGCAGGATCCTATTAGTGCTTAATTGTGCATCTTAGCCACAGCCGAACACTCCTGCACTTTTTTCGTGGCCTCTGTTTCGCCATTGGCTAAGAGCGTCACTTCTGCCGATCGTCTAGTTTCCCGCTTCGCAGGACTACCATCGTGAAGACCACATAGCGTGAAAAACTACATAGCAACGGGAGAATACGAATGAGACAGAGCGCGGGTGTTGGGGGGAAACAGGCCGGGCTAGTGCTGCCGGCATGCACAGGCTGCGTTTAGTCACACCTCCCCAGGTCCGGTGTGCTGCCCCCGTGCTCCCAGCATGCCTAGCAAAGCGGCCAGCTCCCTACTTCCTGTGACCCCTAACTGGCTGGATTCTGCAGAATGCTAGGAGGCACACAAAACAGGTTGTCTTTTATTAATCAACAGAAGGCTGACCGCATGGCCCCCTGATTTCTGTCCTCCTGAATTGTATACGGAAAGCATGCCCAGGCTCGACAGGCAGCCAGGTGGACCCCCAAAGGTTTATAATCTTGCTATGCTAGTAGATCATGTTCCCACTTCTCGGCAACATCACCAGGTTCAGGTGTGAAGCAGCATGTTACCTCGTGGGACATTTACTATCGCAGGTCCAGTCCTTTAACCACTATGCTTCGCAGAGTTCTGAACTGATTATTCATCCATCCATCCGTTCTCCATGATGCTTCTCCCCAATGCAGGGTCACAAAGGGTCTGGACTTTATCTCTAGAAGCAGAGGGTATGAGGCAGGGGTCCCTGGGAAGAAATGCCAGTCCTTCACACGATGTTATTAGATATAAAAAATGAGTAGCTTTTAAAATTCTGTTTTTCAATGTGTTGATCATACTATGAAACAACAGGGTACAGTTTAGTCATCCATTTAGCTAACTTTCATCATTAGCTTTTTATAGCACGTATTCCAAACACAACTTTCCTTGATATCAACAATAACAAACGCCTCCCTCCGCTACAGAAAAAGCAGCACCTCGTTATCAGATTACAATAACTCTACAAAAAACAGGCTACTACCAACATCTCGCTGTACACAGAAGAGCTGCCCGGCTACTTCTTAACATCACATATATTTTTCCCTCACACACACCCACACTTGCTCAAAAAAGTTCAAAGCATGAATTAGACGTAAGATTGAAACAAATGGTCGTTAATGACTAAGCCGTGTCTTTAAGCAAAACAGAAGTGATGAGGTCTGTTCAGAGCCCAGTACTGTGAGGGTTGGAGAAGTCAGTAAAGTGGAGGCCCTGGGTCGTTCGATTTGCTGAAGCCGTATCGATGGCCACATAGCTCAAACAAAACAACACTGAAACGTGACTCCATCTAACATTTTTTCTGGAAAAAAAGGTGCTTTATGAAAATAAACACAAGCTTTTCTAACAACCCCGGTATGCTTTGTGTTCTGATCTTCCTCTTCCTCACTGGTGTCTTCTCCCGCAGATCCCATGTCACCGGCACTCTGATTCCTGCCACCTTCATATTTTCCCTCAGCATGTAACATACAGTTCTGTCGTCTCCCACCTCTTCTTGTTTCTCCATCCTGCCCTTAAGACCTGTATGACTAACAAATCAGGCACTTAAGCTGAGAGTTTCACCAGCTCTTTCAACAACTGCATTGACTTTGTTCATCAAGGCCAGAAGACAAAAGAACTGAAATACGGTATATAATTACACAGAGTTTCGTGTCTAATCCTCTACCTGCATAGACTATGAAGGTGGATTTTTAATGGTGTGCAGCTTGCATGTTCTCCCTATGTCCTAGAGTTGGACTAATGCCTCTAAATTGCCTGTAGAGTGTGTGTGTGTGTGTGTGTGTGTGTGTGTGTGTGTGTGTGTGTGTATGCCTGTGTCTGTGTGTGTTTCAGTATGTACATGTACTTGTATCCCCAACCTTGTGGCTGCCATATGCTGCCTGGGATATGCTTTAGCCCCCCCCCCCCCCCCCCCCCCCCCCCCCCACACGACGATTAGGTGATGGGCTGGTGGGGGGGTGAGTGTGGGGGCT
>JAACJT020001281.1:0-15686 GCA_009936485.2 Gymnarchus niloticus | reverse complement strand
ACACACACACACACACACACACACACACACACACACACACACACACACACACACACACACACACACACACACACTTTCTCTCTCTGGGCTACTGCAGCGGCCCCTCCCAGCTATCCAGCCAGGAGCCGATTTCCCAGCCACCCCCATCACTTCTACCTCTTCCTGCAAACTCCCAGCCCATGGCCCCAGGAGGACAGTCTGCCTGCGAGAGCCCTCGGAGTGTCCATGTAAACAGAGGCAGTCGAGATACTGTGGTAATTGCGGACTTTAGCGCTGCTCAATGCAGTGGAATGCACAGCATCCCAGACGCCCAGGAGACAACATCTCCAGGGACCCGGTGCCGTTCAGAAAGGGGAAGTTTACACTTGCTCAGGATTACTTGAGCACTTTGGAAGTAAAACATGAAAAGAGCCTATTCTGAAAAAGACAGAATAAACCCCGCCTCCCCAAGCCTCGATGTTTACCGAGTTCAGATCCCACGCACAGATCACAGCAGATCACCCCCCACGGTCCTCTCTGACAGAGCGAGCTCAGGAAAACAGAAGACCTGTCAGCTCAGCAGAGCAAAGACATGAGTACGACCCTCTCAATACCACACAAAGTGAGAATAAAGTCTGAAATATACACTCGTCTTAGTCACTACCCTTCCTGTGGGCACATAGAGTGAAAGAAATACAGATAAGGCTGACATCCCAGAATGCCCCAGAGTTACCTTCCTCACCACCGCTATACTGCTTAAAAAAAGCAGGATTCTCCTCTATCAAAGCCAGTAAGTAAACTGTGATGTTGTCCCTGGCTTCTTCTAGCTGTTCCAGTGGCGCCCCAGAGTCTCTCAGCATAAAACACCCAGCCATTGCAATCCCAGCAGCCTCTGCTGCAACCTAAACGGTTACAGTCCCAGTACCGTTTCCCTGTACGATTTCTCCAAAGTGCAAAGTCATGCTACTAAGTAGAATGTAACCGCGAGTGTGCAGAAGAGGAGGTTCATTATAACAGGGTATGGGAGTGTAGGTTCACCAAGAACGCCACAGGACACTGGAGGCTGGACACATGACTGAAACCTGGCCAGTGATTTTCAACAAAGCAGACAGCAGCCAACTAAAACGTAATTAACTGATCCGTATGAAAGGACTTAACTTTCTTAATCTGATTAACCTAAACCCTTCAATCTGATCACAAGTCAAAATATCACAGCTAATTGAAAGTTAACGAACCTCGATTTTAAGTGAGCCAACACCCTGAAAACAGTTTGACTAAAGTGCTTTCAGAACGTTTAATAACAATCAGTGGAGACCAAAGTTCGAGGCAAAAACCCTCAATATAAAGCAGAAGGTACAACTGAAGGTTGTGACTTACATTTCAAGCAAAAGAGGACAACAGGATCAGCTCTGAATTCTCAAGAAAGAGGTTTTAATGGTTAGAATGGAACGTTTTCAGAATTTTAGAAAGGTTACATATACTGTTGTCCATCGGACTGTTCTAATTGCTGTTAATATTAATGAATTGCATATTAATGAACCTGTCCTGCCCGGTGCCTGTCAGAGGAACATGGGCCTCCCCCTTGAATCTGCTTCCTTTCAAGGTATCTTCCACTTGAGGGAGTTGTTCCTTGCTGGTGTCACCTTTAACTTACTCTCGGGGAGGACCTTGGGTCCAGGACTATGTAAAGCGCTTTGCGACAATGCTCCTTGTTAAAAATGTTATTTTAAATAAATTGAATTTAATTGAACTGAACATTGAAAAATACATCAAAATTCAAGCAAGTTTGTGCACAGCAGATCTAAAACTAACACATCATTAAAATTCCTAGTATTATTTTTAAAAAATGACAAAGGAGCCCCCTCTGGTGGCCGCAGTCCTGCAGGCGTATTGGAGAAAGCAAGAATCTACCGATAACTGCTTTACTTTCCTTCTGCAAGACAAAGAGCTTCAGAGCGGCCAAGGACGCACACTCAGTCACGTCAGTCCCCTAATGTTTATCTTAATTAATTACTAGACACTAGCTGGCAAGATAAGGTTTGCATGTGATGCCAAGTCAATGTAATCAGTGCTTTGGCTGACACAGTGGAGTTAAAGTCAAAGTCCAAAAATAGTACAAAAACACTTGTTTCACTGAGCGTGTTAAGCCCAGTAGAACGGCTGGGGGAAACGTACGCACTGCAGCGTAGTGTCAGAGTGAAGGTCACAGAGTACAAATGTGTCATTTGCACTTCAAGTTCATTTGCTAATTCTCACCAGCAGGTGAGTAGGAACCACCTTAAACTGTGTAACAGCATAGCTGTGGGCATGCAGTGATGGAACGATGGAGTTATGGCAGGAGCCGTCAGCAGGGCTGACATCTTACATCGTGAACATCTCTGTGTTTCAGAGTCAGTCATAAGGGACAGCGATCGAACAAGCTCCACCCTTCGGCGTGCGCCTCACCATCCTCTCCACCTCCTGTTCCCGGAGCCGCTCTTCACGCTGTTGCTGATGGTATGCCAGCAGGTCGTCCTCGCTGTCGCCAATCTCCGTGATGCTGTTCTTGCGTTCCCGCCTGCCCGGCTGGGCGGGGCTCAGATCCTGGGGCCCGACTGTCATCTTCCTGGAGGCACGGGGGCTTGCGAGGGGGGAGGAGCCAGAAAGAGACCCCAGGCTGAAGGCAGAGGAGAGGCCAATCCCAGGGCCGGAGTCCACCGGAGGGGAGGGCAATGGGCTGCGATCTCGGCATCCCTGCGGACCGTGCTGTACTTCTGAGTGAGACATACCTCGGCGCCGCTGCCGGGGACTCTCTGGGACCCGCTTCCCCTGGGAGGGGCTGCGAGGGGGCAATTCCCTTAGAAGTCCCCCACCACTGGGCTCTGATTGGATGACATGGACCATGGGATCCGAGGAAGGATGGGGGGCCCGAAGGGAAGTCGAGGGGCAGGGAGAGCATTCCTGAAGGCTGGACCTAGGGACTGCTGTGGGCGTGGCTGAGATTAGCGATCTGGGGGTGGTTCTACCCCCCCCACCTACAGACATATGGCTCTGGGAGGTATAATGGAAACTTGTAGAGCGAGCCGGCAGTGGGGGGAGGGGGGAGGTTGCCGACGGGGACCACAGGGGGGAGAAGGGGGTCGAGATGGAGCTGAGTGATGGACGCGACAACAGATCCACGCTGTTGACAGGCAGTGTGGCCGGACCCGGGAAGGCCGACAGAGAGTCTATGAGATCCTGCAGGTCTCTCTCAGCAGAGCTGCGGCACTGAGGAGCTCTGTCAGGGGGGACTGAGGGTGGGGGCAGGGAGCTGCCTGAATCTGCCGAGAGGGGCACAATCGTAAGGCTAGGAACTACACATGCTCACACACTCAACAAAAAAAGAACCACACAAGACCAATTCTCTAGGTATTACCAGCTTACCCCTCAAGGTCCCGCATGCACATGCCCGTATCTACCATTGAGGACACCGAGGTCATGTCCTTGGTATTTTTTTTACTTGTTTTGATAAAAGGTGAGACTTACCGTAAGCTAAAGGTATTATTTATTATTGCATGTATTGTATGCATGCATTGCAGGAGTACAGGTGATGTATCAACTGAGAGTTTTGAGTCAACTGAACTGATAATGGGAAATGTTTATGTATTCAGTGTTTGTTTATTCATTATATCAATACAGTTAGTGGTGAGAACCCAAGTCCATTTCAGAGGATGCCACTGTAGACGAAAGGCTGGCTATCTCCACCTGTGGATTACAGCCCTATGACGTTTCTCATTGCTGTTCCCAACACACACACACACACACACACACACACACACACACACACACACACACACACACACACACACACACGGCTCACATTTTATTAATTTTTATTGAAAACAAATGTATTGTTAACCAAATTTATTTGTCAAGTGATAAGTTTGTCAGGGGTGGGGTCGTCTGTTATCCCACCCCTCCGGGGTCCCACCTGCTCTATTGCCCCACCCCCTCAGCGTTCCCGCCTGCTTTATTGCCCCACCCCCTCAGCATTCCCGCCTGCTCTATTGCCCCACCTCCTCAGCGTTCGTGCCTGCTCTATTGCCCCAACTCCTGTGTTCCACCTGCACTGTTACCCCACCCCTCCACATCCTACCTGCTCTGTTACCCCACCTACACAGGCTCTGCTGGTATATTGCCTCACCTGTATGGATACGGGATCGGTCTCCTTCCGGAATCGTGCTCTTCATTCTTACAGCCTCTTCAGGGTGGTTGAAGCGGAAAAAAGCCGACTGGCCAAAGCACAGCATGCAGCCTGCAGAGTGTGTGGGTGAAAAATGATACTGGTACCCAAGTATGTAGCATTAGATTGTTAGATCTTACTATCTGTACATGTAATCAATTGCCAGCATATTCTGAAAGCTCTGTACTTTAGTAGGGAACCCGTATGGAAGGGAACGGCCAGAAGAGAGGAAAACACCAGGTGTGTGTTATGCTGCAGTGGGTGGGGAACTGACGAACGGGAGCCTGAGCAAGGCCATAAAGAGAAGAACCAAGGCGAGGAGTTTGGACCCCCGAAGCGGCGGGGGCCCAACCTAGCAACGGTCCCTAGTAATAAAGAAAACCAATCGCTATTCGGGAAACGAAGCGACTGCCAGGGTGCGAGGTGGCATCTCCATACCAACACCACCTCATTGTTGTAGGGAAACTAGGGGACTGAGAGAAGCTTCTGGAAACAGGAGAAGCGTAAAGGGCCTGCCCTCCCTCCTCAGGGGAGAGCTCCTCCCAGAGACGGAGGAGGATCTGCTGTGTTGCTGCTTCACTTCATCAATTACATAAATTTCATGTTGAAGTCTCTTGCTGCTTCTCACGTGAATGACTAAAAAACAGCAACGACGAGAGAGGGGCTGACCAGCAGGTGTCAGCCGCATCCCCACCCAGCAGATTTGGAAATCAAATTGACATCACGTGCCGAGCATCTCTGCCACGGCAGACTGACTGTGGGGAGGACGGTAAACAGGCACCAGGTTCTGGTATGTGGTTCTGTGCTTAACCAGCCAAAGAGTTTACACTCGAAATGTTCATCCTGCAATAATGGAAAAACAGAACCAAGGGTACAACAGCACCCAGGTGAGCTCAGATGAAGTAGAGCTCGAGTATCATCTATTTATTACTTGAGCAAGAACAAGCTTTTCCTCCAAATTAAATCAAATTAAGCTAATTAACAAACTTTCCTGTAAAAGTATGCATGATAATAGCATATAGTTTTTAAAGGCAGGGGGCTTATCCATTACATGGATGTTTCTTCTCTATGACATCGCACCTCAGTTCAGGCAATAACAGGCTCAGAGGTGCATTACCTGAGCATTTGTGACACACCTGAGTCGTTACCCAAGGAAGTCTGAATTCCTCCAGCCTGCTGAGGGCGCCAGTGCTATGTGCAGACCCCACCCACAGTACTCTAATTGGTTCAGGGCTCAGAATGCTAATGGGTCAGCCCCAGGATTGTCTTTTCCCCAAGGGTGTCTTTTAACCGAGTTAACTGAGCAGGTTCCTGCTCACCGACCCCCATCCCCCCATGCTACACTTTCTACAGCAATTTCTCACCTTGGTCATTCTACACATTCTGCGCTGTACAAGCGACATTCGGTTTCGAATACAGTGGCCTTCACCGCCATTGAACCCAAACCTCACCAATTCACGTCCCGTAAAGAAAACTAACCAAAATGTAAAAATATCTGCCTCCAGAAAGGGCTATCACCATAACTCACTATAGGGACAGTGAGATCAGCCACTACACAGTAAGATAGTTGGAAACACTCATATGTGAGAAGCAACCCAGCAAAGGTGAGCCAGAGGACCTAGCAGGACATGCGCGGGGGTGAGGTAGCAGCTGATTCATAGCTCCATGTCACCAAACAAAAAAAAAACACGCCTGCATATCTGTGAGACACATGTTCAGCAGGCTGGATTGCAGCAGAGCCCGACTGCCACATCTGCCCTGACGTGCTCCACGCTGCCTCCTCCGAGGAAGGAATCTGCCTGCAGGAACAGAACTGGGAAATGACGGCCCAGACGACAGTAGCTTCGGCTCACGCCCTGCCGGCTGAGCGAAAATTCCGATAAACAGTAACGTTTTGTTTGCAGCTACCCCAAGGTGACTTACCGAGCAAGTACCTTTCTGCATTCACGATGCTGTGTTTTAACAGGAGCAGCAGGAGGTATGATTGGTGCAAATAGCACAACCTCAGGACTGTTGGAGCAGCTCCTTAACTGCTACACCCCCTGCTGCTGATTAGTATCACTCCAAGAGAAATAACAGGTTACATAAATGAGTCTGCATAAAGGTGAAGCAGGAACATCATGCCAGGAAAGATGATTGATCAACTGAAGTGGTACCTACAATGAGTTCACTGACCAGTCAAAAAAAACCAGCTGGAAAATGACAGTCAGCATGCCACCTTGCTGGACAGGCCTAATCCTTCATGCGTGTAGGAAGGGTGGGGTGTCCCAGCTGAGACACTGATACTGCTTAACCTCTGCTACTCTAGAGCCAAGCCAAGTAAGTTTTGGCTAATTCTCAAAAAAATGCACCGCAGACTTCAATGATGGTTAGGAACAACATTCCATGCTGTCAAAGCAGGGGAAGCTTTCAATCAGAGAAGCTTGCTACATTTACGCAATCACCTTCTAGCCTGTCACCTGACCAGCCATATTCCCCCAGCCCTGGCGGGAGCACAGTCAGCCCATCAGGAGCCTGCAGGCCACTTCTAAGGACAGCAGCAGTGAGCAAGAGCACAGCCTATTGTCATGGAGATCTGCAGAATTTCCCAGCCCAGACACAGATACTAATACGTACTAAAACTGAGGGAAATGCCACTGGCAGACTCAACAGGTGGGGTAGCAATCACACCCACGCTCCAACACACACACACACTCCTCCCAGCTGACCAAGCACCTCAGACAATGCAGCTAATAAGATTTGCTTGGCCATCATCTTGCCTACAGCAACTTGACTGGTTTAAACACTGATTTTCCTCTAAGCTATGTAATAACACACTCACTACACACTGCTGACTAGTTTGACTACATCTGGGTTAATTCTGTATTAAATTTCAGATTAGGCGTGTGCTATAAATTATGCAATCTTTATTAATCACCTGCTGCTTCAGACAGAACAGGCCACTATAAGCAGAAGCATGGGCTAAGGAAAAAAGAAATAAGCAACCCTTATTAAAAGTGAGAGACAGACAGCACATTGAGGCAGTTAAGAGGACACTGCTGACATTGGCCAGGAATAGAAGTGTAATTTTATCCAGGCCACCAATGACCTGGCAGAACTGAAACAGGATCAGGGCAGTCATATCGTGGGGTTTAAGTTGGATTTCCGGACAGAGTATCCACTGCGTAAATATATTCAGGTTTGGGATGCTGGGGGGGGGCTGGATTAATTGACCAAGAGCCAAAAGAAAAAGACATTCACATAGTCCTGTTTTTTCCCTTGCGCTAAATCTCACGGGAGCTGTGGTTAGGACATGCATCCTGACCTGATATCAAACATTAGTATGAACAGGATGCAAATCCTAAAACGACTATAACAATAAAATAGCAAGCACCACTCAGAACTCCTGGTTTAAATTATGATTAGCTAAATCTGTCTGGCACACGTTAGCGACTGGTTAAAACAAGCAGAAATGTCTGGAAGGACTTCATACAGCGCATCAGGTGAGAGGACCATCGAAAGCACGGTATTGCTTACGACAGGATAAAACAAGCGTCGCGTGTTTCGCCGGCAAGTCTCGAACACTTACGGTCAGGTCCGACGCATCCAAGAATGTGCCGTTCTCTGCGTTCTAAATCACACCCGTCCTTTTGAAGTCTCTGTGCTTCCCTTCATAACACGAGGGCTGGTTGGACAGATGGACTCTGCAGGTACTAGTGATGTCCTACCAGTTAACCGGCACTCTTGCTGTGGATCTCTGAGGCACGGAAACGTGAAGATGCTCACCCTAATAACTGTAGCGGGACCTCGGAAACGCGATGGTCAGGGTCAATCGCAAAAACCTTTCCGGCATCCTAAAGAGAGCGCTCCGATCATACCGTATCCACAAATGTCACTCTAGAAACAAATCCCAAGAGAATCTGATGGTGGTCCGTATTCTTCAAGTCACCGGCTATCCTGCTGGTACTTCATGAGCAATACAGACTGCTGCCACTGTGCAGAGCACACTCATTCCCCTGTTCCCCGGGATCGAGAGCACTTCTTGTGGACAGCTGGGACCGACGCAGCCCAATCTCCCCGTCTGAGTGTGTGGGCTTCTTCCCACGGTCTCTGCTGCCATGCGCTGTCTCAACCAGACGGCATGCAAAGCACCTCGGGGGGGGGGGGGGGGGGTTGGGTTTCAAAACCTGAAGCCAGAGACGCTTGCTTACAGCCAGAAGTACTGTACACCCCCTCCTCTGTATCCATTGGACACACAGAGAACAACTTTCACAGCCAGAGCTGGCAGCAGATCTCAGTTCAGAATAGCTCTCATTTGAATCCACGGCTTGCTGAAAACCGACACTCTGTCACTGACCTCGGATCAGCGATAAACTTAGGACAGTAAAAACCAAGAAGCCGAACACTTCATCTGCGATGCGGAGATGCCAAGCAGCTGAGGACTCTAAAGTTATCCGGCCTTTGGAAAAACCCTTGCGAAATCAAGCAGGCGACCCGCGTGCATATGCTGGCATGACCCAAACGCCGGCCTTCGTACCTTGCGACAGGCGGACGGGCGTGTGGATGGGGAGCCCATCGACGGCACACTGGTTCCCACAGGGGTGCAGAGTGATGATTCCTGCCCGGTTCTCAATGTAGCAGTGCTGTGCCGCCACGCCCGGACCCTGGATGATGATGTCCATGGCTCCATGACCAAGGGAGGTGATGCCTGAAACAGCGGTGCAAGAGCAGGGAGCGTGGTGGTTAAGGACGTGGTTAGGCTCTCAAACTAGTATTCAGTTAGAACAGATCATTTTCCAGAGTCATATATACAGACTTTATACTGTCTTAAATATCCTTCAGCTAACACATCCCACTGTGTGTGTGTGTGTGTGTGTGTGTGTGTGTGTGTGTGTGTGTGTGTGTGTGTGTGTGTGTGTGTGTGGTCCCCCATGTCACCATGGTTTCCTCCGGTGGTCCAAAGACTGAAAGTTATATGAACAAGCGTCACCAGATCACCTGTATTTTGTGTATGTGCGTGTGTGCCCTGTGATGGACTGGCATCCCGTCTAGGGTGACCTCTGTCCTGGATAATCGATTCAAAGATGGATGGATGAGCAGCACCAAACAGGGAGTCTTTGTCTTTAAGTGCTGACGTGTGTTTCTCACTGTCCTCAGTATCACACATTTTTGTAATCATCATTCCTAATGAGTCACAGCAGTTCACGACTCCAGGAAGCACCCCTCAAAAGAGACTTTTATTTCACTACTTCTCTCTCTCCTTCCATCATCATTCTTTGCTTAAGAGCAATGGGACGTCACTTTCAGAGAGCCTACCAATATAAAATGATTATAGTATTTCTCCATGCCTTTTAGGCATTGAACACTGACTGTACCATAAACTTTTCATGTATTCTTCTCTGTAGCACAACACAGCAATCTGAAACTGTAGACACTCAATTTAATTTTAGTCAATGCATTTTGAATGGCAGACTTTAATACAGTTTATTGTTGTACAGTTCACCTGTACACAGGTGAGTATATTACTGACATATTCCAGATTAGGAGTCTTGTTAAAGGTCACACCAGTGTCAGGAAGCTGAGCCTCATGGGAAACGTTGTTCTGGGTGATTGATGGCTTCAGACACGCACCTTCAGGCAGAGGGAGCAGAGTGATGGCAGTGCTGAGACGACCACTTCCCAGACTGACGAGATGGGGGAGCTCTGCCTGGACCTTCAGTCCCTTCCCTGTTTCAATCAGGTCCAGAGGGGTGTTCTGCAGGAGGGATCGATCATTTTATTTCTGTTTATTTTACAGTGCTGAGATACAATATAATGAAAGGGACTGCTTTCTTCCCAGGTCAAATCCAAAGGTGATTCCGGTTCATTTCTGGGCCTTGGAGCTGCGCTCTGAGCCGAACGAGGGCTTATGCTGAAGTATGACCCTACATTCGGAGTCATGGAAATTGTATTGGGGTTATCATAGAAACTAAAATTTTTGAAAACCCCCAAAGGAAACTCAGAGCTATAAACTGACAAAGAAATGTTTGCATGTTTGCACTAATGAGAAGAGAAGCAGATAAACATGCATGGGGGCTGTATGAGTGCTCAGTGAGTCACCTCAGACTTCCAGGGTTGGAGGTTTGAATCCCAGCTCCATTGTCTGCATGTAGATTTACATATTTTCACTTCGTTAAATGGGCTTCCTCCCACAGTCCAGAGACATGGAGATGGACCAATTGTTGACTTTAAATTGCCAGTAGTGTGGAAATATGTGTCCTGTGATGGACTGGCATCCCATCGAGGGTGTTCACACGCCCTGTACCCTGTGATGGACTGGCATCCCATCCAGGGTGTTCACACGCCCTGTACCCTGTGATGGACTGGCATCCCGTCCAGGGTGTTCACACGCCCTGTACCCTGTGATGGACTGGCATCCCGTCCAGGGTGTTCACATGCCCTGTGTCCTGTGATGGACTGGCATCCCGTCCAGGGTGTACACAAGCCCTGTGTCCTGTGATGGACTGGCATCCCGTCCAGGGTGTACACAAGCCCTGTGCCCTGTGATAGACTCCTGCCTCCCCATAAATCTGAGTACAATAAGCAGTTAGAATATGGATGGATGGATAGATAGATAGAAATTCATTTAAAACTTTTCATACCCCAACCATATCATAAAACCCAATACTAACAGTGAATGGCAGCTAATGAATTCCAAGCCATTCAATTCCAAAGGTAAAACTAGAAGCCCATTTGGTGTCACGGACTGGCTGCGTGTTTCAGGTCAAGTTTTTTTTATTCTATGCAGGAGTTTCACCCCCTGCACGTCACACAGGAATGGTGCTGCACTTTGACTCAGTTTTTCCATGAGCACAGAACATTCCAGTAAGACACTGCCAAGTCTTACATAGGGTACCTTCCTCCATTTAATTAAAGGATCAAAGAAAAGTGCCAAATCACTGAGTTAGAAAAAGAAAGTTATAAATCACATGTGTATTATCCACAATGTAAAACAGCAGACTGGTACTAAAACCATTAGACTTGTCTATGTCACTTTGGACCACCTCCCCAGAGGTGCTGACCGGCCTGCCCACTCACCTGAAGGTACTGGTGTGCCTGCCTCCCACACTCAGGCCGATTCTGGTTCACACCATCCATGTCCACCACGTCGTCGGTCACACCCTCGGCCACATGCAAGTCCTGCTGAGAGACACGTGGCAGCCTGACATCAGCCTAACGTACCAAGGCCGCCCCAAGAGCTTCAGAACCCCCCGTCTCACACACACACACAGTTCACTCGAAGGCCTTATAAACCTGTCCAAATGGGTTGAATGAACGTTTCCTAGACTTAATACCAGATATTATTTTACTGACAGCTGTACTTTCTGGAAATGCCGGGAAACACTCACAAGTTCGCAGGTGTGATCAACCATTACATAGCTGAGTAAAACTAAGTACTTTAATATAATCAGCTAGCCAATTCATTTAATGCACACATTCCTCCAAGGGCAAATCTAACAACTATCAACAACTCAATAAGTCCCTTTTTCTACAGACTCTAAACTGACTAGGTGGTTCCAGCAATAGACTGGGGGTAGTATGTCATTCTGAATAGATCAAAACATGTTCAAGTAATAATCTATAAGCAACATCCCAAACAAACGAGCGTCTTTCAAATGGTTTTTTTTTTTCTTGGAATACTGAGAACACGTACAAAGAGAAATAATGAATCCCTTAAAAGGGAACAAAGACACAATACAAGTGTTCAAAGAGCACGATGACAGTTTACGTAGTGAGCCGTGTGCAGGTGTTCCCCTTGCTGTGTGGGCTGGAGCAGAGTCTTTCCAAAGGAAAAGCTCCTTTGTGTACATTACATCGACAGGAGTCCTGCCTCTGTTTACATCCATTCGATTATAACACCCATTTACACCGGATAACCATCATGCACTGCTTTCAAATGTATGACCCAGTAAAAACTCAAACTGCCATAAATTAATCCACTGCTGAACGACCTCCATGAGTTATACCAACTACCCGTAAAAAGACATTTCAGAACAATATACACTGAAAGCATAAGATAAAATGAATGAAATATTCTTTAATGTTATATCTACCTTCAACATTGCCATGGTTCATAAGCACATAACCTTACATGTATATACACACAAAGTTAACCCCGATCATCTAAAGTCCTGCATCTGCTCCTAATAAGTGACCGACCCCCTTGGTCAGACTGTTGTGATCTACCATGACAGGCTGAGGTCCAAAGAGCAAATCAGTCTGCCCCCCTCCAGCACACCAGGGCTGCCCCAGGCTGTGATGTCTTCACAACACCCGCCTGTCTCCCTCCCCTCGTCTAAAACGCACTTCTGGAAATTCCATTCCACTTATGCAGGACCACCAGGATTAGGTCAGACTACAGAAAGCCCAAGGTAAAGAGAACCTTCAGGTGCATCTGTAAGGGTAATCGAAGATCAATATGATAATACTACCAGGTAATTCATCGGGGACTTCTGGTAAGTTTGGCAGATGCCACAGTGGAGAGCAGGTAACTAGCGCTGGTAAAAAGGAACAAGTCATACTAGCGGAAGCACCAGAAAAAGACCAAACAACACTTTTTTTTTTTTCCTGTTTTATGACCTGGCGAGGAAAACATGAGCGTAAACACTGAGAACAAGCAAGCTGTCATTACATTCATTTCCGACATGCCAGACTAACACACACACGTTCCTTTGCATTCTGCGAGCACTGGGTAATGTTATTATCAGAGGCCGTGGTTACCGTTACCACCAATCCTGTCTGTTTACATCCCATAGGAACACTGAGGAACATTTCACCACAGCTATTTACATCAGATTGTTAAAAACAAAGACACATCCAAGGTGAAAGGAAAAAAAAAAATAATAAAAATCAAGGCCAAATGACACCCTCTCTATATATACTTAGCAAATAGCACTGGCAGTTAAATCTACAGATTCAAGATACTATGAAGCAATTACCTTTGGCCAGCTTTGCAAAGGTGACATGGTCTCCATCTCTGAGGATTTTACCAAGAAGCTCTGCTCCCGTTCTTCTGACTCTACAGCTGTCTGGAGACTCCACACTGGATCATAACAGTCTCCAGTCCTCCCTCTCTCTTTCTCTTTCTCTCTCTCTCTCTCTCTCTCTCTCTCACTGGGTGTGTGCTTCAAATCACCAGGCAAACCTGTCTCCGCTTGCTTAAGAGCAGTAAGCCCTACATTCCTCCCCTCTAGCCAGCACTCAGATAAGTGGCCTGTGGGTGAGGAAGAAAAGGAGAGGAAAAAAAAAAAAGAGAAAGGGGGGTGGGGTGAGAAGAGGCACAGGCTCGTAGGGCAGGGAGACTGATGGAAAGACAGAAATGGAGTAAAATTAGAAATCGATTAAAATCCAGAGCCCTACAACTCTTCAGATGTAAGCTGCTGACTGCTATTTCACCAAGTTTTCACCAGTCCATGTGATCAGACTCCAACCCCAGTACCAACCCAGTGGCTGAAACACTTGAATTCCAAACACTAGACAGTGATTTTCAACTTAGTATCTTATGGATTTCCAAAAGACGCAACAAAACATGAAAAGTCTGGCACTATTTTGAGATGGGGATCCCGTCTCCAGGTGATAAACACAGTGGGACAAACTAGTTACAGGAAGAGTTATCTTGCTTAGCCAGAGACCTGACCACCCCAAGTGAGGAAATGAATCACACTGTGGCCCTTAACATCACCGTGGTCTTCCCAACAATGAAGATCATATGAGCAAAGCAACAGTTTCTTTTCGGTCTGAACGGGGAAAGATCCCAAAATAAGAACTATTGGAAAACTGTAGCAGTAGCCAAAATGTCTTCCACAGGCACCATCCACTGCCAAGTGATCCAACAGCTCGAACCACATAACATGAACCTGAGAGAGTGTAGCAGATTGGGAATTTACACCGCAGGAGGGTCAGGCCGTAAACCACAGCTGCTGTACACTCAACTCCATTCCACCGGGAGAAAGTGGCCAATTCCATGGGAAAGGTGAACGGATGCCATGGGACATAGGAAGACAATGGAGTAACAACACTGTTGCATGCCACCAGTAACGGAAGTAGTGATGAAACTAATGACGCTTCAAAACCCACACTGAGTGGGAGTATCCTGAAGGTCTGGCAGCCAGCATTGATTAGTAGTTCAGAATACTCACACTCACCACGAGTTTTGAAGCATAATTTAACACCAGCGTTGACTGGTTTATGATACTCCCCCCTACCATGGGTTTTGAAGCCTCATTTAGCATCAGCATTGATTGATTAGTTCAGAATACTCCCACCTGCCATGGGTTATGAAGCCTCATTTAGCACCAGCATTGATTGAACAGTTCAGGATACTCCCACCCACCGAGTTTTGAAGCCTCATTTAGCACCAGCGCTAATTGATTCATTCACGATACTCCCACCCACCATGGGTTTTGAAGCCTCATTTAGGACCAGCTTTGATTGATTAGTTCAGGATACTCCCACCCACCACAGCTTTTGAGACCTCATTTGCCCCACCACTAAACGGAAGCATTAACAGTCCGATGACTCCCATGGGCATGTGTAGAGGTGTCTACACCCAACTTTCCTATCTCCTCAGGTCTTCTCATGACTCAAGGGTGCCAGTAATCGACGTGGCTAAAACAACGTGGAGGGAGTGCCACCCACAGGAAAGTTTTGCTGTGAGAGTAACAGTAGCAGCATTTTTGCAGAGCGTGTTAGTGTTTGGTCCTGCTGTAGCACATGGGGACAGGCACTCACCCACCATCTTTTGTTTTTTCTTTTTCCCCCCCCCCACAGTGTTTACACTTAGTTGCTTAGGGCTGTGGTTCCTCACCTGGAGCCTGTGTCCCAGGGGTCTGTATAAGGGTTCGGGGCAGCAGACAGCAGAGGTGATTACTAAATGAAAAAAATGCCCATAGATGAGCACGTCTACTTGTAGTCCTTCTCTGTCGCAACGCGGAAGCGCGCACATATGAGAGGGAAGCTGCGAGGGTGCCGATAGACACTCGGCCTTCCTGCGCAGCGCGCAATTAAGGGGGCTGCCAGCAGGCAGTCAGGGCCACCCTCACTGTTTTTAGGCCAAGAGGCCATGCAAACATGTCAACGGCGCATGTCCTCAGAAGTGACGGGTCATGGTGACAGAAGGGGCAGGAGAAATGATACAAGGAAAAAAAGTCCTTTGTGTGTACTTTTAATTTTAACCACTTTTACGCTCTCATTTTGTCTTTGCATTACTCTTATGAAAAGCACTTAGCATTGCCTTTGTGTATGAAGTGTCCTTATTTTATTAGCTTAATCAGACTGCAGTCTATCCATTCATATTTCTGCTGATTGATTAATTACCTGCGGTGACTGTTATGACAGTTTTGAGAAAATCAGTCTGAACCTCGGCACGAGCACACGGCCTCACACGGCCTGACACGGCCTCACACGGCCTCACACACACATTGGCTTCTGGAGCCTCACACATTCACGTTTTTACCCTGGCGGACAGAAATCCCCCCATCCCCCAAAC
>JAACJT020001280.1:0-15697 GCA_009936485.2 Gymnarchus niloticus | reverse complement strand
TAGAACAATAGATATAAAAGGACAAGTCTTGTATCCGTCTGGGGGACAGCGTGGTCTTGCCGGTTGCAGTCCAGTAAACCGCCAGTATTATGTTTACAGTCAGCATGGCTCCACCTCATTTAGCTAAAGTGCATTGTTTATAACGGTCTGCTTGCTATGGCATACGATGTTCGTTTTTATCAAATGCATCCCACTCTGGACCAAGATGCCGTATTGCAAACATCCGAGAGTCACCCCGGATTACAGTATATCATGAAATTGCCATAGACGTTTCAGCTAAACGGGTCAAACGTGTTGATTTTTGGTGTTAGTCAGAACCGCGGCGACCGCCCAAGACTTATGAATGTAGCCATATTGATTTCTGATGTGGTGACATATTTGTTACAGAGGCCTTTGATGTTTAAATGTGTTATTTACAATTGTGCAGCACAGGACATTACATTAGATGGAAAGTGTCCTTGATTTGATGACCCAGCCGACAGAACGGGGGAAGAACAGGTAACTTCCCGGGATTCATCTTGTTTTCTCTCCATGAGTGCTTTATGCCCCAAGCAGCAACATCCCATAATCTTTGTTGGAGCAGCATGGATAAGGACTAGAAGGGCGGGAAGTAGGAGAGGATGTGCAGGAAATGACATTTTCAGCAACAGGAAGCGAGACGCAGCATACAGATTGTACAGGCCACAGATCTGCGGAGGCCCATAATGGGTGGAAATGGCTAATGTGATGTGAGAGGAAAGGCCCACTACAGACTTTAACTGCCCAGAGGGGTATCTGGAGTTCACACTTTTCCCACTTTCTATCATTTTTTTATTGAAGCGTTACGTGTCAGGAATACGCTAACGTGGACTTATAGTACAGTTAAATTATTACTGCAGTACAATGCAGACATGCACCGGGTATTGAGAGGCGTTTGATTCGGGCGTGACGATCGAGAGTCTCTCGATATGCCACTGGACGTGATGGGCCACTAACCTATCACTTTGTTTTTTTTGTTTTTTTTTTACAAGAAAAGCATCGGGTAAAGAATATATTTGACAATTTTACTGAAAGGTGTGTCGGAATACAGGGGTGGTCACATGATCCAGAATCGCTAACGAGCAGGGCTATGACGTTTATGGAAGCAAAAAGAGTATCGGATCAGCTGGTATCGATATCTGCTGATAGCTAATGTCGTGATATTGGTAATGGGATTGGAGATGAAAAAGCAGCATCAATCTGTCTCTTTAAAAAATACGGATTGGTCTCCCCGCCCCTTTTAACCCCCGAAAGTCCCGCCCAACACGCTACTGTATGAAAACATTTTTAACCCCTATAATTAAGTCAAAAGAGAAACACTGTGAGTGTTGCACACAGGATGAATTGGCAAACAGTGCCAAATTCTGAAGAGTGTCAGGTGTAATTGGCTTTGGGGGGTCATGACATGGTGAGTTTATCTTGTAATAATATCTTCTAGAAGAAAGACCGTTCAACAACCATTTTCACACCATCCTAAAATATCCACGTAGTGAAGATTTGGTGTACAATTCCAGCCTCCTGTCGAGTGCCCGTTAGTTATCAACTTTTCTGAACACATCCTTTTTATGACTGAAATTCAATCAGCCTGAAAATTTAGACACAAAAAAATCCTGGTTTCAGGCATTCATCTATTCTTTCGCCTGCGTCGTGTGTCTCTGCACACCTGTACAATAATACACGCATAAAAGCTGATCGATCAAAACAACAAATCAATAAACACTGTGTGAAAATATTCAGGGTTCCTTGAGGTTTTTCCCTGCCTGAGTGTTTGCAATCATTTGGAACCAAGAGAAGCGAAAGATAAAGATTCAACATTATTCTGATAGATAGTACCCTAAATAACCATCAAGAAAAATTGCAGATTCATAAATAACCTTGGGTTCCTGGCTTATTTTCACAAAATAACAGTGAATATTCACATCTGAGAACTTCTTAATGTCCGGAGGGTGTCTAGTGAACAAGTTTCATAGCTGATCTGCTGTGTTATGGATCTGCGTATTCAGATATATTTGTCGGTATGTATGTGTGCCTTGAGATATCTACCAGGCACCAACGCACTACACAATATCTAGAAAATCAGCGCGGTGTGATATCGAAGACCTCCATCCGTGCATCCACCCATCTTCCATAACTATTTACTCAGCACAGTGCTGTGATGAACGTGGAGGAGTATGTTAGGAATCACAGAGCACAAGGCTCAGGACCCTGGGAATGATCTACCATGACCCATTGAGAATGGTATTTAGAACTGAAAGTGAATTCAAAATAATTAGACACTTTTAGTGGAAAAACACAGATTTTCAAGGGAGGCAATAATAGTTCTTAAAATTGACACTAATCTTTCAGACCTGATCTAAACCCGTCTTTAACACTCAGTGACACCCTGGGAGTGGAACTCCACCGAGGATCGCATGCTATTTTGTTGAATAACAGACAACTCACTTTTGTGTTGAACACCTTCTGAAGAAGGTTGTGTGTGCGTGAATTGGCTCAGAGGATAATCCCTCAGAGAGAGAGACCGTCAATATTCAGTTTTCCCGAGGTTATGTCTATGGAGTCATATGATTAGCAAGCAAACCATATTTGTACATATCGGTTTTATATTCTTCTATTTGAAAGTATGATCAGTTTTTTTCTTACTTTAAGAAATAATCTGTATTCTCTCAGGATTTTATTTTTTTTTTAATAACATTTTGTGTTTTGCTTCATAAATATTTGATGAGAGTACATCCTTTTTAGCCTGGACGAGTATATTAGGAGAAATTAAACTGAAAATGAATTTGAAAAATCTATCTTGGTCATGTTTCATGAGCATTAGAAAAGCCCCGATTTTACTGCTTTTCACCTATTTCCCCGTGGTGTGACGGCTGCATTATGTTTGAGGCGTTGTGAGGCACAGTGCTTTAGAAACTGAACAGATTTTAAAAGCAAGGTTTAACTGAGTGCTCACACCACACAACTCTGCAGTTATTCCCGTCAGTATGAGCACGGTTCGAAAGAGATGCAACCGCTCACAGAGTGAACTTGTCATTGTCTTTGCTGACAAGCACTGTGTTGTCTCATCAAATCGACCAAATGTAACCTTGAGCCAGCCTTTGTGCTCTGACGTACGTCTTTGGCCACTGGAAATTAAGAAAGCAGCGGAAACATTTAAAGCATAAACACTTTCTTGAACGTTCACAAGTCTGCGTTGCTGTTTTGTCTAAAGGCAGTGGAGGGGGACCCGCACAGCGGTTCCTGGGCTCAGCAAATTCGCAGCAGCCAGATAAAACCCCTCCCACTGTGTATAGGGGATCAGGCAAATGAGAGATCAAGTTTGCTCTAAGTTTAAATCTGTAAGCAGCACCTGTTGTTGGTGAAATATCTAGGAGCAACTGTGCAGGGCTTCTTTGACCCCTTTCCCTAGTTTCAGCAGCTGACAGTCCGGCCCAGGCCAGAATGATCTGCCTGATTGTTTATTCCCTCTGTTATTAATTAGCAACATTAGTGATGTATGTAAACAACACGTCCGCTGTACAGCCATTATTCCATAAGTGGGTTGTATTTGTAATAATAATAAGAATAATACCAACAGCATCAGGGGGGTACTGCTGCCTCACACCACCAGGGTTGGGGGTTCGAATCCCACCTCCTCTGTGACTGTGGACTTTGCACGTTCTCTACATGTGGTGTGTGTTTCCTCAAGCAGTTCAAAGTCATGCAGTTATCCTGATCTGTGTCTCCTAATTGCCCATAGGGTGTGTATAATGGTGTGGGCATGTAGCCCGTGTTGGCTTGGCATCCCATCTAGGATACAGGACTGCCCTGTCCGGTCTGTGATAGCATCCTGTCTCTCCTGTGACCTTGACCAGGATAAGTGGTTGGAAAATGGATAGTAATAATATCAACAACAATAATAAAATAATGCATTTTGGTGTTTTAGCAGTTTTCTAACAGAGGTTTTTAAGGGGTTTAACGGTAATACACACAGTTACCTGTTATTAAATGTTGATGGTAATAATAAGACTGAATTGAGCCATTCTGGCTGTTTATTCACGTTGGTGTCGTTTTCTAAATCAGCTGACTTTGACACGTGTGCATAAATTCATAAGAGTGATGACTTTCTCTCTGTCTTTTCAGGCTCATTTTTGGCACACTCTACCCAGCTTACTCCTCATACAAAGCTGTAAAGTCGAAAGACGTCAAGGAATATGTGAGTATAAGTTTCTCAAGGCTGGACTTTCGTCTGTTCGGAATAAACATTTTTAAAATGTGCTGTTTTCACCCCACAGGTAAAATGGATGATGTACTGGATCATATTTGCTCTGTTCACCACAGCAGAAACGATCACAGACATATTTCTTTGCTGGTGAGCGTTGAAACCATCTGCCGCATCACTGCTGATGAATCTGGTGTATCCTCACCCCCTTCACTTCTACTGTAGACTGAGCATCATGCTTCTGTTGGCTCGACCAACGTGGTCTTGCTAATTCTCCTGCCGTTTCATAACAGGCTTCCATTTTACTATGAGCTGAAGATTGCCTTTGTAGTGTGGTTGCTGTCTCCCTACACGAAAGGCTCCAGCGTGCTCTACCGGAAATTTGTTCATCCGACCCTTTCCTCCAAGGAGAAGGTAGGACCCCGTGCTCTCGACATTTCCACTACTGTGGGGGATTACCAATGGAATGAAGGCCTATTTTCAATTACTTCTAATTACGTTTAATTACTCAAGTGATTCAGGCTGTATGGTAAGAGTTTAGTGAGTCCTAGTTTTGGTTTTTTCATTGAAGCTCAGCCTGATTTTTGCCCTGATCCCAGAGATTTAGTCTTACCTTCAGATATCCTGGTTGGCTCCTAGTGCTTTTGACGGAATGCAATGCGGCATTTGATCGTAGTTTAGTTTCTTTATTCTGTGAACCTACTGTGACCCTACACTAGATAAACAGCAGGGAAAATGGAAGGCTGGGCACTGACGATACACGATGTGGGAGACTTTCACACAGCGCCTACCACCAGCTAATGCACGAATTATTATTATTAAGAAGAAGATGGAGAAGAAGAAAAATAGTATATTTTGTCTGTGCTGGACACTCAAAGTTACCTTTCATGAATTAAAACGGCTTACAACATAAGAACATACAATAAAACGATAATTTAAAGTTCAATAAAATACAACAATAAATAACAGACTCAATGCACAAAATAAACTATACAAAAGTAACAATGAAATTTAAGTTCATGAAAGAGAGTAAGCTAATTTAAACATACCGTATGGGTCTTAAGATGTGGTTTAAACAGAGTAAACGGGTTCAGTAGCCCGATATTCAAATTTGGAGAGGGTTCCAAAGTCTGGGTGATGTTCAGCTGAAGGTACCTTAGTCCTAAGGCTAACAGAAGGAATGGTACGTCACTTAGCTGGGGAAAGAGCAGACAGAGCGTGGAGGAGTGTAGGAGTGTAACAGGCCAGATAGGTAACTCAGGCTTTAAAAGTACGCTGAAGTGAGGTGATTCGGTCACCTGCTCTAGTGCATGTGACAATACAAATGACAGATTTTGGGATGACCTGGACTCAGTGGAGGAGTTCGTTAGGAATGCCTGCGAGGATGACATTGCAATATCTAATACGGGAGATGAACATGGCGTGAGTTTTTACACAGGGCTTTGCTCAATTTTATGTGACAAGTCTAATCCGTGGTACTAATGAGCAGTATATGAGGGAGACAAACCTGTCACCAGGGAAACTACCACTGGCATCTACACTGAACCAGAAATAGTGCTGGGATGCTAATTCGCCTTCCTGCATTTGTGCTGGCATGGAAGTCATGTGACGTCAAATAAAGTTTACTTTACTATCATACCATCCATAAATAAGTATCATGTAGCACAAGATAACAGTCCCCCAGGACCAGCGGGCAACATACAGACAGGAAGTGACACCGGACAAGAGGCGGGGTTTACAACTGTAGGGCGATGTCAGGTGGGGGGGTTGGGACTCATGATTGTAAAGTGATTTAAGTGCAGGTATGTAACAGAGATGAACGCTGTATCTATTTTGGTTTATGGCCGCCCCTGATGTTTGTAGCCATACACAAAACATGACAGCACCTACTATACATTCAAAAATGGCCTGGATGATGGGAGGGTCGCTATATCAACTGATGTCTGTAACACTGACAGCCTCACTTCCATAAAGCAAAACCATACTGAACAGAATCCATCTCTTTGTGACCCTCTGGCCTGTGTTTTCTCATTAGCATGTTCATCTGGGGTCCTGCACCTGCAATGTGGGGTCCTACACTGACTGTGAAGGGTGCTGCACCGTTCATGTTTTGACATACACTGTCCATGAGGGGTCCTGCTCTGTCCATGTGGGGTCCTGCACTGTCCATGAGGGGTCCTGCACTGTCCATGTGGGGTCCTGCACTGGCCATGTGGGGTCCTGCACTGTCCATGAGGGGTCCTGCTCTGTCCATGTGGGGTCCTGCACTGTCCATGAGGGGTCCTGCTCTGTCCATGTGGGGTCCTGCACTGGCCATGAGGGGTCCTGCACTGGCCATGTGGGGTCCTGCTCTGTCCATGAGGGGTCCTGCACTGTATCAGCATCTCATGCTTTATTATTACTGGAGAGATCATGCAAACTCCACACTCACAGTGGAGGTGGGATTTGAAGCCCCAACCCTGGAGGTGTGTGACAACTGTGCTGCCCTGATGCTGTTTGTTATTGTTTTATTCTTGTACAGAAAACCGCATTGATTGGTTGTTTGGGATACTCCCACCCACCATGGGTTCTGTCCTCATTTGTCCCATCACTAGTTAAGGAAACCTTCCATTACTTCCAACAAGAAATAATGTTTAGGAAGTGAGCCGCTGATGTGGAAACAATGTAGCTCCACCTTTAATGTGCATGTATGTGCTCATGTTTTCCAGGATATTGATGATTATCTCTGCCACGCAAAGGACAAGAGCTATGACGCCCTGGTGCATTTTGGGAGAAAAGGGCTCAACGTCGCCGCCACCGCAGCGGTGACGGCCGCAGCCAAGGTAACTGAGTGCACGATGAAGCCATGATTTCACTTGTGTGCTGAGGATGCACACACATTCATGGAGGTCGCAGACACGTGCCCGTTTGGTGACACGGTCTGCAGATGAATGTGCAGGATCCTTCTGGAAGACCAAACCACTTCCAGAGCTGTAGGTCAGGGAATCAGAGACTGACATTCATGTGAGTTAATATGACGACGTCTCAATGAATGCAGTATGACGCTGTGATCATATGTGTCCAGAAGAGGGCGCTTGATTTCCACCCTGCCTATGTGTACATGGAGTTTCCACATGTTCCTGCAGGTTGTTGTCAGGTACTCCCACAGTTTGCACTTCTCTAAATTGCCCATTGTGTACATGTGCCCTGTGATGGACAGGCATCCCACCCAGGGAGTCTCCTGCCCCGTGCATTCTGGGAGTGGCTCCAGTATAACCATGACCCTGTGCTGGATAAGCTGTTGTGGAGGATGAATGGAATTGCTTATCAGCAGCAGCCTTCCGGGGGTGGGCTACACGTTAGGTGATTAATCAAGTCCCATCTACTGTGCCGGCTGACGGCCCAGGATAATAGCAGAGCTTTTATGCTCGTTGGGCGTTCCAGTGGGCGTGAAAACAAAGCTGCACTGTTCCGCTCGTACATTTTGCACGTTTGGCTTTAAAATGTAAATGCCTGAGTTCATGAGAGTGCAAAGTCATGCTTCGTGTAGTTCGGCTAAGAGACGGTTGTTGGGCCATGTTCGGCTTTTCAGCCTCTTTAAAAGCCAGTCTTCAGCTATTCATCCTTTAAAATCTGTCTCTGTTTAGCTCCATCCAGTTTCCCTTAATGATCTCTGTCGCGAGCCACACACAGGATTTTCTCTTCAGTAATGGCTTCCATCTTCCAGCTCCATCAAACACGACCTCATTGTGAGGTGACTGGACTCTCGCTGAGTCATTGGCAATCTCTTGCTGACTCAGAAACCCTGTCTAGCTCCTTCAAAGTCATCAATGGCGGTCTAAAGTGTTGACATCATTGCACAGCTCGTGACTTGCAGGAGGGCTGATCGAGACAGTGTCTGGGTGGTCCGCATTCTTCCTCTCCTTAATGATTGACTGGACTTCACTGGACTTACAAGCCCTTCTCTGTACCATTTCTATAAGTGCATCTGTGTTACCTAATATTTAAAGTATTCTGTATTTTACGTTAAGGTAATAATCTTTAACCACAATGCCTGTTGTAATCATGTATAGATTCTGTTTAACTCATCATGAATATCCTACACACTACATTTCAGGATGGCTTCAAAAGCAGATCATTCAGATAGGATTTCTTATTTGGTCATGTCCAAGATAAAGAAGTAATTCGAATGCTGGAAAAATGACGGAAGTTACACCCAGCCTGCCATCTGGGATTGATTAATGTGCCTGTCACTAGTGTAAATCGCGACCTTTTCTGATGCTAGGGCTGTCCATCTGCTTGACTTTCCCTCAGCGATGTTCTGTGTGTCCATTACACTTATCTTTTTTTCCCCCGGTTTTGCCTTACTTGGTAATACAAGCACTGCATTGCTGGATTTCTTGGGAAAAGATGAAGTCAGAATGAGCTTTAAAAGAATCTGAAATCTGATCTGAGAGCTGTCAGTGATTTTGTTTCATGACGCTCTTTCCATTTCCCTGTAAACGGGGCTATTAGCTTTAAAGCTCCCAAGTCGTTTCCCCGGCTGAATCCTGGATCACGTCACCTCCAGGGTGCTGTTGCCTATATTTTGTCTGCATTTGAGGCGATGCTGAGGTTGGGTCCTTGCTCTCCTCCCTGAGAAGGCGTGCATACACTTCACACGTGGCGATACAGACACACACTTTACACAGACACTGTAACCCAGTGGTGATTTTTTCAAAACAGGATGTCAGTTTTAGGTTGACCCCTTTACATTTTACCACTAACATACATGTGCATTGATGGTGTAGCTTAAAGGCATAAGTCTGACCATCTGGATGCAACTGTAATTTCCCCATTATGTGAATATTTCTCAGGAATCTCTGGGATTACTTGCAGCTCCAAGAAAGTCATTGGCATGAGGATGAGGGCTGTGTTTGAGTAAACACACACACAAGTGGTCTTACTACATACCTTCTGTGTTTATGTTCAGACCCGAAAACCTTTATGGTATCCACATTCTCATTTAAAAACATCTGGCCACATTTGAAAAACATTGTCTTCAGTTTAGAAACATGTGGCCTGTAATCTGTGCTAATGGACAGAAAACTTGGTGGCTTTATAGAAACACTCAGAGGAGCCAACAGAAGGAAGGGTAGAAACTTCACTGGTACGTCTTTGCTGCAGACCATACGTGATACCGTCATAAGACTATACCTTGAGGTTTATAAGAAGTTATGAATCGGTACTATTCTATGCACAATATTGCTTACAGCTTCTTAATTCTTCTTAATTCATTGACCAGAGTATGACTTATTGTGTTGTCAAAAGACTGTAGACAATTGTGTAAGAGCTAACCACGTAAATGATCTTATACTTTCCGTACCTCTGGTTTTATTCCAGCGTACACCTTGGTATGTTTCTCTGGATGCCGTTTTGAGCCTGAACCAGGTGCAGTTTGCGTGAAATATAAACAATATTAATATCAACAGCATAAATCATTCTGAACATTAATATTTACTCTAATAAACTCCACCATGTATGATTCAGCATCAGTTAAAACCTACCCTGGGTTGTCCATCGTTTGGGACTTTAATGCAGCTTTCTGTAAACATCATAGCAGAGGCCAGAGAAATAATATTATTTACCAGTTGAAAGGGAATTAAAATATTGCTATAATTATTTTATACAATCTCACGCACAGAGTAATTATCATAATCTGAAAACTTAAGCAGAGAAAAGCATTCCTTAACTGAGGGTTACTGTAGTACGTTTAGCCTGATGGCTGTTAAATAGAGAACCCACTCCAATCCTTCAGCTGGGATACTTTCCCTTATTAATCGGAAGGATTTTAGTTTTAGTTGTATTATTTAATTGAAGAACTTCTGTCTTCACCAGGTGTCCCATATGTGTGACGTAATCATTTACAGGGAATTCACACAATCGCAGGTAATTTGTAGCATGGAAAGGCTTTGGCAGTGGGTGACCTATTCAGGCTGAAACGGTACTAATCCCCCTCCCCCCACTGGTTTGTGCATTTCCCAGACCTACGTCATGCACTGCCTGGGAACACTGAGCCAGACTAAAGTCTCCAGCCACTAACTGCATCCCGTTTAGTCGTGTTGAGGTTACACGCCTCTAACAGACTTGGACGGACGGTCTTTGCGTTTCCACGGAGTGCTGGAAACAGACGTGATTTCATACCTGTCTTTCTCTCACTGTACGAGCTGTTGGTTGAAGCCCCGTGCTGTTTCTGTCTAAAGTAAGAGTTTACAGAACTATCAAGTTATTTACAGTTTCAGTGGATAGGACTCTAATGTCAAGAGCTCTTGGTTATCAGAGAATTCAAAGTTTATTACATCCAAATATATATTTCTGATTTTATTGTAGATTACAAAATAGATCAAAATCGTAACTGACATTTTAGCACAGATTTTGGCTGTCAAATAGGCAGAAACTGTGATTTGCCTTACGGTGTTCAGGTATGAAACCACAACCTGTTTTAACGAAGGGCTGCCTCATTAAAATTCAGACTCCTCCTACTGTATGTGCATATTCTCAGGGTTGCCCTGGAGACCAGGGTCATCCTCACATGCCTTCTGTACTTCCACATGACCAGGGGCAGGGGGCGCTGTCTGAGCGGCTGAGGAGTTTCAGCATGCAGGACCTGTCTGCCATCCAGAGAGACGCCTCTCCAACAGGCAGCAGCCAGGGGGCGTCGCGGTCAACCACAGGCCACCCCAGAGCCCGGATGACCACCCGTAGCAACTCGGAGGCGGCCTCAGGCAAAAGTGAGTCCCCACCCTCCCCACCCTGGTCTTGAACCCCACAGATGTGCACGATGGTTCTCCATCCTCAATCAGATGACGTGTAAATGTGTCTGGCATCAGAGGGCAGCTTTTCTTAGTTCTCAACCATAATTCAATAAGGAAAAAGCATTTTCTAAACAGCCATTTTGCTGTTTTAATACCTATAATCAGTTGCTGAATTTCCTAGACTTTCTATCACAAAGACCACAAAGAAAATGGAATTAAATGTCTTCCAGAAAAATGTAAGCAGCTCAGCACTATGAAAACATTAATGCTTATTATAGACTTTTATACCATCTCAGCGTGCTAAAATGATAGAGCTTCTTAGTGATGGTTTAGAATTCTGCTCACCTTTCTAAGAACTTGTTTGAGTGGTCAGCTGTTTTCTCAGTGAATTTGATTTTTACTTTTTTTCGTATCTTGTGCTCTAAAATCTCCGGGCTGCTCAAAGCCGATTCTGGAGAGTTGAAGTCCAGCTGTGTCCTTCTGAAACTGAAAACACTGTTTCTGGAGTTGTGGACTCCCCTGCCAATTACAACTAAATTAGCTCTCCAGAACCCAGCATTAAAAATTAATGTTATCATTCCCCTTAAGTTATAAGGTTTGTTAACACTTCTAAACATTGAGAAAATCTTCTGACAGGGCTGTGGCCCTCATCTATGCAGCTCTGATTTAAAATCAGGCATAATGAAAGACATTTTACGTTTATGTTTTAGCACAGTTCTATGCATGGGTGTACAGTGTTTAGACATGAGTCATTTTAGCCGTTTTTAATAAGGCATTTCTTCGTTATTACCAATAACCATGGCACTTTACTCCTGCAGAAATAGGTTTTTCCTTTTAGGAATAAGCATGGATGCTTCTGAATGTGTAAAATTTTACAAAACTAAAACCTAATGTTTTAAAGTCTAGGAATTAAAACTGTAAAATGGCATTACGAAAAACAGTATTTCCGATGGGTGTCACACACTCTGTTACTACTGCTAAAGGTCTGGACTCTTTTGTTTTTTTCATAAGACGGAGACCTTGCGCCCACCTGATAGAACCTTGGCCATAAAACAGGATGAAAAGGCCATAAAGCAGCTTCATTTCTGTAATCCTCAGTAGACACCTCTGGAGGTCTGGGAGCTGCTCAGTGGCTTTCCTTGCGTATTTATCAGCCTCTAAGCCTGATGTATGACTTCTGAAGAGATGGCGTGCACTTTTGGAATGATCCCATGCAGGAGTATCTGTATTGAAAACGTTGCACATGTTTCTGATCCCTTTGGTTGTCGTTCTGTTAGATATGTCAAATGAGTGAACATGCTGAGGAGATTTATATCTGACAGGCACACATACAGTATAATCCTTTCCCCCTCAGGCTTCAGTTGGATCTGCATCATAGCTGTCATCTGGAAAGCTACGGCGGTCCCGATGCCGGCAGTTTGATAACATGATCAGGAACCTGGGGAGGCTCCATTAGCATCTCAGAGATACGATCACACTTTTCTGGGAGTCCTCCTCCCTGACAGCCTGGCTTTCACACCATTCATGTCACCATGAAAGGTTGGCGCAGTTCAACAACCTGCACTCCATTCACACCGAATAGTCTTTCAAGCTGATCTGTTCCATGCTTTAATAAAATTGTTTTCAGCAGTATTACTCCCATTAATCTAACTGCCAATTAGGTACATGTTATAACTGGAGGAAGGAACTCTCTGTATATAACCAACATCCCATAATATATGAGGCCGCTTAGTTTATTCCAAACTGGTAATTTTTCAATTATTTTTTCCGTACTAGGATTTTATGAGATGTTGATCACTCACAACCATTTTTCTGTCCCTGGAAGCCAATGGCAGCTAATGTGTGAGCCAGTCACTAAAACACTTTCCTTTTCAGCCAGCGCAGCAGCTGATGTAGAACCTATTGGACAATTCATGTGTCCTTCAATGCTGGCAACCAGTGACAGGCAGTCATTCGCCTACCTGTTCTTGTCATACAGCTGATTGGCTGAACCAACACTGTCCCACCACTGGAACAGCTGTTATTGAATGCCTTTATTTCTCTTCATGTTGAAAGGGTCCATCATTCCGTAATGGGCCTCACTTTTCAGATGGTCTTCTATCATAATTAAAGTCTTCATATAGTCAACTTAGCTATACTGGATTTCCAAAAGAAGGACCCCATCAGAACATCATACAGCTTAAACATCTGTATACATTTTGAAGAGTTGTTTTCCTTTAATTGTTTAAATGTTATATTTAACCAAAATGGTGTTGCTAAACAGAAAAAGGTACTACAATCTACTTTGTTAAAAACAGGAATGCATTAAACTGGCATCCAGTCCAGGGTTTTGTACTTTATGCTCTATGTAGCCTGGGAGGGGCTCCAAGCTCCCAGCAGACCCTGTACTGATAATGTGGTGGATGGATGGATGGGCGGATGGATGAGTTGAAAGACCCACGAGACAAATGCTGACTTCTGTGTTTGCCTATTATTTAGCTTTTAACGGCTAAAATCCTTTCATGTCGGTCATTGGTTGGGCACTAATTCCCCTCAACTCAGCAGATCCACAAGACATTGTGAAATTACTTCTATTGAGAGCATCACTGAATGTGTCCTCGTTCTGCCTGTGAGGAGGATGTGTAAGTGTTTCTGCCCCCCCCCCCCCAGGGTGTACACACTGTAACTACGGTAACGTCCAGGCGGCTGAGTGGTGCCTTATAGCAAATGTATGCAAACCTCTTGCTTAGCCATGGAGTGTAAGATCAGTTTTCCATGAAATGTAAGACCAGTTTGCCATGGGGTGTAAGATCAGTTTTCCATGAAATGTAAGACCAGTTTGCCATGGGGTGTAAGATCAGTTTGCTTGTATCAGCTGCACTGAGTAATGTGTTCCCATTCTGAGTTTTGCTGGTTAGGAGATAATGCTGCTAATGGCTCCAGGGAAATGTACTATGGGTGTGATGTCCTGGCAAACTCACCGTTACTGATCTCTGAGTCTTTGGAGCTAAGAGAGACTCCCTGTTCCATTCTCAGGCTGACTCCTGTCCTGAGAGAGACTCTGTCTTATTGTCATATTGACTCCAGGACTGAGACTGAGACTGAGACTTTCTTCTCTAACTGAATATGAACTACGGAGCTGAGAGGGACTCTTTCATTCTCAGGCTGACTCCTGTCCTGAGAGAGACTCTGTCTTATTGTCATATTGACTCCAGGAATGAGACTGAGACTTTCTTCTCTCTTCTGCTGACTCAATGGGGACCTGGAAAAATGGCCCACGGCATAGGCTGTTGGCTGAGAATGGAAATAGTTTCTGTTTGTACCATAATGAAAGGCTGGACTCATTTAGGTCATCTGTCCGATTAATAGTGACATGACACACCTGTCCCATTTCCCTCCCTTGTGTCATGGCCAAAAATTAAGAGCATCTTGAAATTTAATGATTGAGTCTCAGGGGAATCATCACTGGACCCTAGAATCAGGAACAGATTCATATAAAAGCACGTTAATTTTGCTCTGGACATTAGCATCTGTGGAGCAGGTGAATAACAATGCTAATTATTAGTGATACAGTCCACCATGGCTTACGTGAATTTTCTGGCTATACGCATCTTATATAATTTGTCAGTTTACGTCCAGCACTGTCATGCATCTATGTTGCTGTGAAAAACAGCACATGTAAACGTGTGGTGGTGTTCGGTTTGGGCTCTTCATTTGGTCGTCTGCTGTCCAATGACACACCCCACTGCGTGTTTGGTTGGTAACTGGGAGACTGCTCCCGCCTTTTTCTGACATACTGCATGTTGGTACAGCTTCGCTTAGGTGAGATTTGCAGCTGGCTTGGTGTCATTTTTTTTCTTAGCTCTTCTGTAACATACAGGAAAGTACCGTAGATATCCAGTACTGGAAATGAAATGGAAGAGTGCTCTTACTATCTTCAATAACATTTCAACTGTACAGAACATTACTGATGTAGTAATTAGCGATGTAAAACCTAGCCCTATACTTGTCACCCTGTTCTGGATAAGTGGTCTGGAAGATTGATGGATGGATGAATTTTGAAATTTTTATGTATTACTTGATATAAATTAGATAAAATATGTTAAAAATCCACCCAGGGGCCTTTTGTGTTAAAGTGAGACTAAAGTTGTTTTTCCCCCCATTAGTAATATGTGTTATGAAAGCAGAGGCAGAAACCCGAGTAAGTTCTAGCTATTAAATTAACTCTAATTCATTCACTGTGAGATGGTGGACTGATGAACTGTGCTGGGTTATCATCACCTGATGGCGAGGTCACCCTGGTTAGAAAAATCATGGAAAATTTCAACCAATACGTGTGAGGCTTTTGACCGGAGAGCTCTTCAAGACGGACAAATGGATGGATGGATTTCTTCGGCTCTCTTGTAAATGCTGCATTGCATTTACGATTTGGTCTTTGCACCGTTGCCATTTAAACTCTCACCGTCCAGTGCCTCTGTACCTTTCACATGCCATACCTTCATTTGCAGAAGGATAACGTAAATTAGTTACCTAAGTGCTGCTTTCAGTCCATCCATCTTCTAGTTATTTATTCTGGTCAAGGTTGTGGGAGGACCTGGAGCCTGCCCCAGGCAGCTTAGGGTACACCCCGGATGGGATGCCAGTCCATCACGGGGCACAGGGCTGGGGTACACCCTGGATGGGATGCCAGTCCATCACAGGGCACAGGGCTGGGGTACACCCTGGATGG
>JAACJT020001279.1:0-15699 GCA_009936485.2 Gymnarchus niloticus | reverse complement strand
CCCGCCCACAAACCCCCAAGCCCCAAACGCCCTTCCCTACACAACCCCGCGACAGGGGGGGGGGGGGGCGGGGGGGGGGGGGGGTAGTATCATGTGACTAAGAAGGAGAAGGCTCTGCCACATGCTAAGAATGCATTCTGGAGTCACGCCGAGGATGATGCACGTTAAGAGTCTGTGTGTTTAGAGGCCTTCCTTGCCAATGCGGCATGTCGTGCGACTGCTGCCATGACAACCCAGATGACTTATGCAGGAGCCACTCCCAACATCAGGACCAAGGAATCGGACCCTCTCCAGAATACCAAGCTGCATCCATAGGACCGTACACAGCTGAAGAATCTTGCCCAGGCGTTTGATGGATGTGTCCACTCCCCTGTGTTTGACCTGCCCCGCTGAACGACACGTGACCTGTCACCACCATATGAGATCTTAAATCATGGCAAACTTCAGAGATTTCCCCGTAAACAGTTTGCAAATGTAACTCGAATTTTCACACACAGAGAAAAAGAATCCTCGGGACACAGCAAATATTGGCGGCTTTTGTTTTGTACCATGTGGTACGAATAGGCAGGCAAACTAAACAACGCAAAATATGTTCCAGCTTCTAATTAATTTGAATAAGGAACCTGTAAATCTATGAGAGTTGGACCATGGCTTCCAGTGCCCCTCTCACTGTATGTGGGTAAATGAGCTTGTCCTCTGGCCCCTTCCCCGAAACTCCCCCCTGCATTTGGTACATGACTCTCTCATTCTAAGACGTGTCTACAGGGCTGCAGATTTCTCTTCATCACCATACAGTTATAACAGCACATAATTATTCCTTGTTATGCTGCTGTATGCTTAAGTATTATAATTTCATGAAAATCTGGTATTGAAGGATGTTAAGGAAAGGATCAGGCAGCTGTCAGATAATTAGTTGCTTTGATTGCTGGTAGTATCTCAGTCATACATGATGACCCCACATGGTGTTATCTAAGTGATTTTCCATCCATCCGTGGGTGGGGGAGTGGGTGTGTATAGCCTGTCCATCACATCATGAACACACTCGTGCACGCGGTCGTGTCACATGGGTAATTTCGAGTCTCAGAAAGATTTAACAAATCGAAATTGGTGCTATTTCAGACTTCCACCCAGGAATCTGCTATGTTCCTCAGTCGTTAATTAAGCGTCATCATCAAAAAATCTACGCTGCACTGAACAGGTGTTGACGTGCTCTGTGAGCACCTATTTTCATCCCAGTAAAACTTGTTTTTTCGGTTCCGAGCATTTGCTGACTTACGCTGCTGTTCTCTCGCACGCGTGATACATTCTACATCGGTCATTCATCATTACAGCAGTTTGGTCCCGTTTGGTCCCACTATTTTGGTGACATTCGACTGGAGGGCTTTCCTTGTAACTGCCGTTTGCTTGTTTAGTGCTTCCTGTTACCATGTCCCTAATCCTACCCTACCAATCCGACTCAGACCTTTCAGAGAGATAGAAATGTACGCACTCTATTTTGTGGGGTCTGCTCTTATCGCAGGGCTGCAAATATGCACTTAATTTGTGTGCCCTATTATCTGGCATGAATGCGATGCTTGTGAGGTGACAAAATGACAGACACGACTGCAAAGCCCCGTTTGAGCGATTTGTCACAGCAGAGAAAGGCCGACAATCATTCATTTATTCATGTGTTCATATTCATGCACTTCACATTAATTCTCAGAATACGTATTTAGTGCCGTTTCACCTTTTTAAGAAGGCCTAACCAAATATTTTGATCATCCCAGATCCATCTGAAATCAGATCGAAACAAAGTGAAGCAATCTGTCCATACCTGACATGGCACCTAAGGCTCAGATGGACACTTGTCTTCATTTCTCGACTCCATATCAAATGGTAGCATTGCTCCTAAATGGAACGCATCGTTTTATCACGCTGGTATCAGTCCACCTTAATCAGATTTGTCAAAGTTTGTTAAACACAGCTCCGGCGGTGCTTCCTTGTTTTTAATGTCATTTGGACCTGTTCATTTTGAGGGGTGCGTGATCCATGGACAGTTTCATACTTATGATGATTCTTATCCATAATTTAACCTTTATCCACGTCGGTATTGCTGTTCAGATTTGGAAAAGTACTACTGTTTTGATACGGCACCCAGGACAGCTGTTTGAGTGGATGGACTGACCGTATTACTTATGAAGCCTTTTGCATGGACTGTGTGGGAAACACACACCACACAATGTTTGATAGTACATTCCCTGTCTGAAGGCTTGGCCGTGTGGCCGAGGGTACAGTCCTCTCTGAATACCCCGCCCAGCTTCTCACCTGGGTGGCGCCACAGCCCGACGCCATCTCGACTGACCCCACCTTCTCTGAATGCCACACTCAGCCTCTAATGTGGGTGGGGCCAAGCTGTATACCCACTGCCTGGCCACAGAGCCTAGTGAAAAGCGTTTTTCTCAAAGAGCCAAGATAATCACCTTGTAGAACTGCTGTAGTCACTGCAGTCACAACAATGAAATTAAGACTTGAGAAATATCCTGTTTCAGTATGGAGCTAAGAAAAATATGCATGTCAAGATGAAGGAAATGGTCCCCAAAGATTATGTGGTTAGATAGGACTACACATCATATATTAAGGGAGCCCATTATGAATGATTTGTATTATTATCGTTTATGAAGGAGCCTTTGATCCTGCCATGAAATGTCTTAACAGAAGATGCAGATGGTATTATTCCCGCCTGTGATTTTGTCGCCATGCCGTTAAGCTAGCACATTTAGCAGCTGTTGCCATGGAGCTGATGTGGAAGTGGAAGTGGCCAGCAAGCTGAGCGACTGATCGTGGTAATGAATCGATGGCACAGTTTGCCCCTTCCGAGTCTCCGGTGACGTGGGTCACTGTGAATGCTGTCGCTCCGCTTGTCCGAGAGGCTCTGAAATCTGAAGAGGTCCGTCAAGCCGCTAGATGTTTGGAGAGTTTGAGGGGTCTGTCGTAGATACAGACTCGTACGTGTAAAGGTAGGCAGGACAAGAATGGCATCTCGACACACCAAAGTGTTAAAATGACAGACTAAGGTCATTAAGGTAATTATGTAAATAAACGCCTCCCCTTAAATCCCCACAGTCCTTCACATATTCCTTACTTCTCCTTCATGACTGCTTTCCCTAGTTAACTTTGTTTTGTTTTTTTTTTAATGGAGAGATCATCTGCAAAGCAACAATAAACCTGGATTTTACGTGCTTCTGTTTATATATTCATTGATGTTAATTCTTTTCATACACTCCTTTTTTTTAGATGAAATGTCACTATTTGAGTTTTTTCATCTTTATTGTGTGGCAATCAGTCTTTATTTGAATTAAAGTCTCCATATTCTTAAAAGGCCAAAAAATTTAATTTCTTCAAGTAAAACGACTTCCTGCTACACAGGTGATGAATTTTAAAATTGCATAATTATGTCTTTCTTCTGAGGAAATTAAGTTCTAGATTATTTATTGACAGAAAAAAATATGTTTCACTTGAATAAATGGGATTTATCTACATAGGAAAGCAAATCAATCTTGTTTAATAGTAAGAGCCATTTTGGGAGGAAATTCATTATGGACCTGGATGTAGCCTGCCCTGTTTTTGTATAATATGTCTTTGGAAACTAAATAAGTAAGTTTAGAACAGGTTTTATAAATTTCCACTGAATTAAATTACCTTCTAAAAGCAGAATTAACTTCTTCTCCAAAGCTGCACACCCTGAAATACATTTTGAAAGTACCACTTGTAACATCAGTCCATAGTTTTTTAATTGCTGTATGTTTTGTATTTATATTTTGTGTTTAAACAAGTTGTGACACATTAAAACTGTCTCCCATTTAAAGGGAAGAGATTTTAAGATCAAAATAAAGTCATCTCACGAGTTCTTGTAAATGTTTTGTATCGCACCACTAGCCTTCCTGGATTGATAGGGTTAACTGCATAGCTACGGTTTCTTGACCATTCTGCCTCTCCTTTGCCAACCATCTCTTGTTCCCCCATAACCACTAATTCTTTATCTTGAACTTAAGTGTACGAAAGCCAAGGTGAATCTAGGGGCTCCTCAGTTTTGCTAGTTAACGGCAGAAATTCTTAAATGCAGATGAACATCACTAACACTGGATTATGAAGGAAGCATCCAGATTCAGAGTTTGAAATACTTGGAGCTACTGCTTTTAGTGCTGCTGAAACTACTGAGATGCATGGTCTACACTGATCACTGCATGGTCTACACTGATCACTGCATGGTCTACACTGATCACCGTATGCTTTAGACTGATCATTGTGAGTACTGTGTACACTAATCACTTAATAATCTATGCAGATCTTTGCACAGTATACAATGATCACCGTGCAGTCAACACTGATCATTACACGGGCTACACTGATCACTGCGGTCTGCATTGGGCAGTGCATAATGAACACTGCCCATCTACACTGACCACTGCCCATCCACACTGATCGCTGCGGTCTGCATTGATCATTGAGCAGTGCACACTGATCACTGCCCATCTACACTGATCAGTGCGGTCTGCATTGATCATTGGGCAGTGCACACTGATCACTGCCCATCTACACTGATCACTGCGCGGTCTACACTGATCTGTGGTGTATGATGAAGTCACACCTTTTTCTCTTTTTTTTTACCACTCTTCCCATCTCATCCTTTCAGGTGTTGCAGAAGCTGGGGAAGGCTGATGAGACGAAGGATGAGCAGTTTGAGCAGTGCGTCCAGAACTTCAAGAAGCAGGAGGTGAGGCCTGGTGTCAACCTGCAGCCAGACCTTAATCTCCTCACTTTGTTTCAAGTGACAAGACCAGGGAAGAACTGCATGCAACGGGAGAAGGACCAGATATGCAGTAGAACCAGTGCTTTGGTGAAGCTGTTTGTTAGCAGTTTTACTATATTTAGAATTCCTGCTGAGCTGCACGTGATTTATAAATGGGAATATGGTCGAAGAACAGGGTGGGCGGGTGCGGAGAGAGGGAGGCTTGTCAGAGGCTACAGAAGTGACTACTTTGGTTTAACCCTCTCCCTGCATCTATGATGTGGGGTGAGGGGCTTATTACTGTGAAGGGAGAGCATTCTGCCATCAGCTGAGCTTCTCATGAAGGAGTGACAACTAAAAGATTGACAGTAACAGGTAAGGCAAAGTAAGGAGAGATATTTCTGAAGCTTCCTCGTCCTTTCTGAAGGATTTGTGAGCTGTAGAGTGAGATGCGAGCTCTTTGAATTCCTCACACGGTTTCCCAGTATAATCTCTGACGGAGCAAATACTGTCATCCATTTGACTGCTAACTATGATGTGATGCCATCCTCACATGGTCCTGAGTTGGAACTTTAAAAGGTGTACAGCTCCAGAGAGGGCCTGGTGGTCTTTGACGGTTTGGTGAAACCCACATCAGTACCCCCAATTTCCCTCTGGCTATGGTGGACATTTCCTGTTTCCGGCTAAATGACACCTTAGTGAATCAAGGGGGTGTTTTTAAAAGCAGCAGTCTTTAGGGAATTGGGGGTTTGGAGGCAGTGTGAAGCTCCCAAAGCATGACTGTCCTCACCAGTTCTGATTTTGCCCCCTGCCTTGCACCCTCCCCCACCCCCAAAGCCATTACTGTAATCAGAGTGTGCCTATCTCATCAAGTACACAGCTGCACATGGAGATAGAGTCCTGGAAAAAGAGGGAGAAGCAGAAATACCCTCTGGTAAAGAAAGACAGAAACAAAAAATAATTGCTTTAGAAGCGTGGTATGCACTTTTTGTTTTTCTCTTGCTTTTAAGTGCCGAAACGCTTCTCGATATCGGGGTAATTTAAGCTGGTCTGAAGTTCTCTTGACCAGGATCCGTGATCGCCTACACAGTGCCGTGTTTCAAAGGACTGTCGGAAGAATCCTCCAAGTGCTGTCTGGCGGAGGTTCAGCCAATCCCAGAATAACGGATTTTCAACTGAATGTTACATTAGAGATGGTTCCCTATGTTCTTTGGGCAACGACGCACAGCTGCTTGGGAGTAATCTCAGGAGACGTCTTGGTTTCCGTGTGAAAATGTGACAGCCGAGGCCCTCAGCAAGGTTACTGGGGAAATAGACTCTATTAAGAGGTTTACTGTATGTTCCTACTGTGTAGGAGCAGTCACTGAATATATGAACAGTCGCATAGTGCTGCCGTTGTTACTATATGTATCGACAATCGTACAATGTTGGAGCTGTTGCTATTTGTATAGACAAGCAGATACTGCCGGAGGAATTACTGTTTGTATAGACAGTCATACAGTATCAGAGCTGTTACTGTATGTCAAGACTGTCAGAGAGTATTGAAGCTGTTACTGTATGTATAGACTGTCAGAGAGTTTTGGAACTGTCACTATATGCACAAACAGGCTTTTTAGCTTCTGCTAAGGTCCATGAAACACGTAGCATTGTCGTGGTCGTGTCATCCTGTGCAGATGCAGCTTGACAGATGATGGAAACTGAATGATTGTAGGCAGCAGTTAGATTTACTGTATTTTGTTTGCAGCTCTCTGATATTAGAGGATGTAAGTGTGACGTTTCCGCCTGCCTCTTTCTGTTAGACTCCTTGCAGATGACCACAGTCCAAGCGCATAGCAGACAATTCAGCTTCGCATTAATAGGGTTCGGTAAAATAAAGTAAAATCTGTACGTCCAATTAAATTGCCTATTTTCATTATCGATTTTACCTTTTTTAGCCATAATGCAAGGAAGATTTACATGCCCCGTGTGTCTTTCTCTGTCATTTTGTTAGCACACTTAACAATTGGCTGCCTTTGCTCTTCTGATTTTGCTGACAGGTTTAATGCAGGCCTAAGTGTTGGCAGTGCAGTGTACTCATTGGGGGACACAGTCCTAGAAGTTTTCCCATGAGCCTTTGGGATCCTTTCAATTGTCAGTGTGGCCCAGGGATTCCACCGAGTCTTCTGCATTACCTTTGTTGTTCTTTGTCTTCCTGGTCGAATTATTTAATGGTTACCTGATATGTGTCATAGTCTTAATTCTGTTCCACAATGAGTTTGACATATCAAGTTAACAACATGACTGAATCATGTGACTGTAGGCTTTTGTGCCCAGCTATTTATCCATCATAATACTGACACAGCAAAATATTAAGCTAAACATGTGTCTGTACTAAAAAATGATTAATAATAATAAATGTTATTATCAATCAATTTTTTACTTTATCTGGCTCAGGTGTTTTTCACCCCTTTTTAAATTTTAATGTTGAAACTGACCATTAATGTTTTATTTAAACACAAGTCTCAAATTTCATAGATGCGTGCAGAAAAATATGTATCGATTCACGTTTTAATATTTTGCAGAGTCATGGTAAGTTTGAACCTGAACTCACGCCTGTGTTAAGTTATCAAGTCATTAGAATAATATTCCAAGTGTTTCCCTTAGCATTTTGGAGGCGTGCGTGAATCATACACAGATCCGGCCGTAGATTTGTTAGTCAGTGCTATGGCAACACTGATAGAGGCTGCCTCATGGTGATGTCATCATGTATGACAACATCGCGAAAGAACATCATAGTAATTTGTCAGCGAAGTGTGACAATCTATTGGGCCGTGAATTGTGACCCCTGGGCTTCCCCTCTTATTCTTCTTGTTCTTCTTTTTCCAGCTGCTCCCTCTAGGGGTCGCCACAGCAGATCATCTGTTTCTATTTCTTGCTTCCTGATATAACAATGCTCATTTCAAGCACTGTAACAGCAATAGATTACCCCCCCCCCCCATCCCAATGGTATCTTCTAGAAGCTGTGAGGCCTTTCACTACACTAATAGATGATTGGGGGGCTTGGGTGGGCTTTTTCTACCACATACAGGTGTAGGGAGGGTTAAATGAGCTTCTATGTGTCTGAACTCAAAATTGACTGAGAAAGGTCACAGTTGGCAGTGATTAGATATAGATAACTAAGTAAGTGGGTGTTTTTATGGTATTTGTATTATAAGTCTGTGTGGGAGGGACGTATTAGTAGCTATGTCTTGTGCATCTGTGACTCAGCCTTTAATAAATAATCAGAGGTTTTATTTATGGAAAATCAGCTGCTTTGTGCCTAGTGGTTCCACAGAGATCGGCATAGGTTTATATACCTTCATGAGTAAAGCAGCAGCAGGCAGGCAGGAAATCCAGCCTTCCTACCCAAGATGCCTCACTGCCACGGTCACAATGACACCGTTTCCGCATCCTTTAAAGTAGGACGTCTCATAAATATCTCCTTATACAGCTCCGGTTGTTCAATCATATCACTCCGTGTGTGTGTGTGTGTGTGTGTCACATCATTTGATGCTCTCTGCAAATAAAACGACGTCCCAGGCCTTGACCACCCTGGGTATGGTCTGAATCACTTCACTGACCTTCAGCTGTCTCTCGTTCACAGTCAGAGGGGTCACGGCTGCAGAGGGAGATGAAGGCCTATTTGGCTGCTGTGAAAGGTAAGCCCATAAGAAGAACTCGTACAGACACACAGACTCTTTTGGATGCAGTCTGGTTCCAAGAGTTATTTGTGTTTTAAGGCGACAGTTTATCAGCGCTACTAATTGGTTTAAAATGAGTACTGTACATGTCCAGCTTTGACAAGACAAGTACTGACAATCAACCTGTAAGGTCATTTAGGGCAGCATTGAGTCTGAGAGAAGCAGGTTTGCCATCCATCCATTCCCGTTGGATTATACAGTTATTATTTAAAGTTCTGCCGACATTTTGTAAACTGTCAAGAGCGGTGTCAAATGTAAACAAGTGACACATGCCACCGAAGATAAACGTTAATAAATGCGGCTCAATTCCATGCCGTGCAGTTGTGTAAGGAAGATTTCATTCAGGAAGACCTCCAGCATAGCTGGCCCATGAATGGGCACTCAGGAGCAAAAAGACAGTTCTGTTCTTGTCATTGACAGTTTTCATTAGGACTGCAAGGATGTAACCAGGTGTCACATAACCAGCGCATGTGCTTTGCCTCATGACACAGGGCAGATCTTTCATCTTGGTCCTTAAAGTGGCCTTCACTCAGAAAGTACTCACTGGTGGGGGACACTGCCAAGGCCAGAGTCTGGCTCAGTTCTGCTCTCGCCCACGCGAGTTTCACAGAAAAGCATCAGGCCCTGACTGACTGGGTGTCAGACCCATCTAACAGATGGCCTCTCTAGCCCCTCCACCAGTCATCAAGCCCTATCCCACCCCCCCCTTCCCCGAGCAGTGCCTAGGTAACCAAGGCGCCAGCATCAGCATCAGCCTACCTGACCTGGAAGTCTTTCTTATCCAGGAATGTGGCAGGTAGCCTGACCTGTAATGCCACCGTCTATGTGTGCTTTGAAACATGCTTCATTGAACATGGATATATGCAAGATTATAAGACATCAGAATAAGTCTTTAATTAGTCTTTAATGTAACAAGGCAGAGCTCCTTTTAGACTATTATTTGTAGGAGACAGTGTTAGAGAGCAGCTCTGCTGATTTTTTGACCTCACTAATTCACTGGAGGTCAGTATCCTCTACATAATCTACACTTTGCAAGTGGCACACCATCTAGATACCTTTGGAGCTCCATTGTCTCCATCTTAACTTAGCATGCGTTCTTCTGACAAAGAAGAGAGCATGGCTTACACAGCTAGAGATGTGACGTTAGACTCGCCAAGCAGGGCACAGAAGGATCTGCGCTTGGACTAACAGCTCTGAGGTGCTTCCGTGACAGGAATGCAGCAGGCATCCATGAACTTGACCGAGTCGCTGCATGAGGTGTACGAGCCTGACTGGTACGGCAAGGATGAAGTCATGACCATTGGGAAGGTGAGCAGGACTCCCAGATCCCTCCATTTGTCTGCCTGTCACCCCAGGTAACCAACCTGTTCTGACAGCTTACTTATGACTAGGCTTATAATCTCTGCTTCTAGTTCAGTAGTAGCCTGGTTTTAAGGTCCTCCTGACCTTTGCCAAGGACTGTATAATAAAAAATAAATAAGACAACTCAAAATGTTGAATTAGCTCTCACTACAATTATTGATACTATTGTTAGTAAGTTACCTTTAACCAAACAATCTTTGTCCTGCTTAGATGATTTTCTTCACCATTATGACCAGGATGGGCCTCTAACCTTATGAAGTGTGCTTGGTGTCAGAGTGGCACGCATACATTAAATGGGGGTATGAAAATTCGTGGGGTTCCTTGGATGAACATCTGGGCAAGTGGATGCTGGCTTCAGCTGCTGTTTGAATCATGGCATGAGCTCCTGGTAATGCAGCAGATAATCAAACATTCCTCCAGGGTGAGGTGAACCCCAGAGCAGTGGTTATGAATTTCAGAGCTCAAACACGAGAGGTGGGACCATTCCTCCATCATTTTGCTAAGTGGAGTCAAGGTGGGCAGCATAAAGTGATGCTGCTTCACAGTCTTCAGCATCCCATGTTCATCCTGTGGCTGCCCACCCTTCTTCAGAGGGGCCCTTGTGATTCGGGCGATAGGCTGTGGTGCATCAAGATTTCCATCTGGAGAAGTGTGATGTATAAGGCTGGGGTGTAAGAGCAGCCGACATCTGGAAATGTGTGCTGTGCATGTGCTACATAAGGCCTATGTGGAAGAGCTGTTAACATCTGGAGATGTGTGATGTGTGTGGGCCGCGTAAGGCCTGTGTGTAAGAGGTGCCAACATCTGGAGATACCCAATGTGTGAAGCCTACAGTAACTGTAAGAGCTGCCACCAGGATGCTGTGCCTTAAAATGAACCATTCTGTTCCATGCTCAGCACTCGCACCCAGAGTTTTATAAACTTTGCCCGGTTCCTCAACAAATTAATATTGATTGTCCCTTTAGTGGAAAATTCCATTGAGAAAGATTTGATCCAGGACTGACTGTGGAAGAATCAAAACTTTCAATCGATATGAGCTTCTCATTCAGATCTAACAGCTTGGATGCCTGCAGCAGCTCCAAGGACACACACATATTCCAGACCTGGGTGGTTTTTGACAATGAAGGTTAAAATGTACAAATGATTTCTGCATTACTGGACCACTTATAGAGTCTGCATCGTATCGTGTTCCACACAGAATTCCCCCGATTGTTCTTCTTCTCTCCTATGCCTTTTTGGGTGAAGAACTGCCTGTGTTTAACGTTGTGCTTTTTATCAACTGCTGTTATATAAACAGCAACATAATTCAATAAAAAATCTCTCTCCACGAGTGTGGCTCTGAGACAAAGAGAGTAGCTAGACTACACATCTATGGGAGTCACATCTATTTAAACACGAGCACTCCTAGCATGTGAATTTGAACATTTCTAACTCCTGTCCCGCTCTCTGCACCCCACAGAACTGTGATGCCCTCTGGGAGGACTTCCACCAGAGACTGGTGGACTCATCACTTATCACCTTGGACACGTACCTCGCCCAGTTCCCCGACATCAAAGTACTCACACGCTAGCCTTCTTCAAATCCATGCATCACTCACAAGCCACCTGCTCAGCATCAGCACTTCCTGTCAAATTCATTTATCCTAATTGAAAATGTGGTGGTCATGTGTTAAGTATTTAGACGTTTCTCTTTTAGGGTGCAGAGAAAATAATTATGGGAATCAGAAGACAAGAACATAATTACTGTAATTAACATGTTTATTTTTCATTTTAGTCACAAATTCACTAGCATAAAATATGAAATAGGAAAGCAGATTGTGTTTTAAGTTTTTGTTTATCTGCAGACACTGAGTTCATGCAGACAAAAGTATGAATGGATATCACATCATTTTGTTTGAAGACTGGGGCCTTTGATGAGGGGCTTACCACAGCCCACTCCCCTGGCTTCATCACTACGGAAACTATGGGTCATTCTTGGTTTGTTTTTCTGATGTCGATGATGCCGCCCATTCCTCGTAGAACCGTGTGGCAAAGCGAAGCCGGAAGTTGATTGACTATGACAGTGCCAGGCATCACCTGGAAACCCTGCAGGCTTCCGCCATCAGGAACGAACGTAAAATCAGCAAGGTGAGAGGTGCGCCCTCTGGGAAGGTATTTTGGGAATTCTGCCTATGTATGCGACATTCCCAACCTGCATTGCAGAGGTTACCCAGCCCCACCAGGTGTGGCTCAAGAGCTTAGATACTCACTGTCATCCTTCAGGCTGAAGAGGAGTTTCAGAAAGCTCAGAAGGTCTTCGACGAGCTCAACGTGGATTTGCAGGAGGAGCTCCCCTCACTCTGGGATAGGTAGGAGGACCAGAATGCACTTCAGCAGAGCGACAGCCTCATCCTCTTTGTTTGATAGGTCACCACAGAGCATGTAGTACACTACAGAGCTTCAGCATTGCATTCCTGTTTGCTTTGGCAGGATTGCACAGACCACTCTTGCTGTCTCAGTTTAACTGGACAACCTTTATGTAATATTGTCCTAGTTTTCTGTGAAAAGCGTGCGTCACCCTGTGCTGAGGGGATCTACAGGGGGGTCCTAGTCTTTGGCACAAATCTTGTGCTGTCTCAGAAATGACAAAAGGGCTTGGAGGTCACCACCATGACTTTAGGTCAATCTAATAAATCAACCTCATTAATGACGAGTGCTCATCTCATTAATCTGTATATGTGGCCCCTTGTTGTAATTGCTTTACCCATTTCAGTAGGTCACTGCTGCAGTCTTGGTGCCCCATAGAAGCCGTAACTCTCTAGGTATCTGAAGACCTTTCTCTGAAGTCATTGCAATCCAGTCACATGACCATATTGCCGCAAACCACCACTGACTACATCAGCACGGTTATTGTTCCTTGGGGAACGACTAAGAAGTTTAACTAGCATATTAAAAATTTTCAGTGGCAGCCAGGGGTCATCCACTGAAGGGCTTTAGATGATTGAGAAGAAGCTATGCAGTTGAGTCACACAAGCTGCAGATGTGGCAGAGTGTGGGCCTGAGAGATCAGAGTGGGGTGAGGAGGTGTTTTATTTTAAATTAATCCTTTTTATTTGTGATTTTCACCGTGGCTGCTCGTTTAAAAGCATTTTCGCTATCACTTTAGTCATGAGACTCTCATACTGAGTAACTGCAAAATTACCACTGCTGCTCAGTTCCTCAAGTTAAACTTTTGCCTATTAACTTGCAGTTTTAAGCACCAGTTTTACACCATTTCTGCAGGAATGTTATTTCACGCTTCTGAAGATCCATCTTTCCTATAGAGTCAGTAAGTGATCTTGCTGGTGGAGTGGATCTGCCTCTCTTTTAAGCATAGGGCTAGAAATGTAGTTGTGCTTTCTGTTATGCTGTCGAATGGAACTGAACACCTTTGTTGTCATTGTGCAATGTACAACGAATTCTGGTTCCACTTTCAAAACACACTGTACCTTTCCCTTGCAGCCGGGTTGGCTTTTACGTCAACACGTTCAAGAATGTCACAAACCTGGAGTCCAAGTTCCACAGAGAGATCTCAGTGGTGAGTAGAGAGACCGCACGTTTGTGAAGTTTAGGTTAGTTATGTTTGTGGGGTTTCTATTCTCATAGAGTGAGGACACCCTAACACCAGAAACCAAATGTAGACTGATAAAAACTGGGGGTTAGCACATAAAAAGCAAATGCAGATATAAATGTATTCGTTGTGGAGATGTCTGATTTCTTAGCTGTTTACATGTTGTTTTTTTCTGTTTGTGTTATAGATTTACTGATTCCCCACTTTACGTATTTTTTGGATTTTTGGATTTTTGTGTAGCTTTCAGTAAAATTTGTTTGCATTGTGACTGGAGGCTCCTGACATAGATCTGCAGGTATAAGGTTGTTCATTTCACAAGTTCCCCAGTAAACTCGGAGAACCGCGGTGCTAATTTAGCAGCTAGCCAGGTTGTGATCTAGTAGCTATGTCCTCTGTTTTTATGCTCATGTCTGGATTACTGCACACAATGATCACGCTTCAAATCTCCATGGGTTCACAACGCAGCGGTCATTTGACCAAAGTAGAAACGGTCAGTCTGTAAAGTACATCAAGTGTCAGCCTCGCTGAGCCTCCGGCCTCAAAGAACGTCAGTGGGCTGGAGACAGAAATGGGCGCGGCATTGCCAAATTCACTGCCGGAAATTACCGGGCAGGTCAGCTTCGCTGAAGGTGGTTTGTTGAGTCGACATTTGTCAAACCAGAAATAAGGAGTACAGGTACTGATCAGTGTGACTCTTCAGCCATTCCTTCCAGTACTACCTCAGGTCACTGTCATGGGAATCCAAGAGTCTGTGCTCTGCTCCACGCCGCACTGCTGGTTTCCAGATTATTTTTAGGCCTACTGCAGGATCAGTACATAAAAAGCAAGGATATGGAGGATTTAGCATAATTAGCATAAATAATGCCCAACATTCTTACAGCACAGTTACTAGGGCCTCATTTCCTTCAAAAACCTTCTTCAACTAAGCACTTTGTGTAAAATTAAGATTAACCATGCCCAAAAACCTCAAGCCCTATATGATCTGATTCCAGTAAGCAAGCGATGACAGGGCTTAACACACGATAACATCGATTTGTTTATTTTGTTAGCCTCAGCGCTAAGGAAGTCATGCCTCGCAGTGTGCGAATCACCCCATATGGTTAGCATCACATAGCTCCCTGTAGGTGACATTATGCCCAACAGAGGTACTGCCAGGGTTCTACAGGACGATCTGGATGGCTCGATCTGTCGTGTTGCAGCTTGCTCTCGGCCCAGTTAAACCCACAGAGCTGAAGGCACCTGGTTGTCAGCCATCTCTGATCAAGCTAATTTTTATTGTTTTCACCATGTCGTTTCCTTGTTCGCCATGTAACCCGTGCTTTCGTTTTGGCCTTTGGAGCTGTTAGTGGCAGGCAGCCAACCGTCTGTGGCAGCCTGCGGTTCCCCCGGTGCACTGATGCAGCCTGGCTCCAGCCGGGGCGTACACGAGACACACCATTTTCTCCTCGCCTGTACATGGTTTCATGTCTCTGTGTTGTGTTGAGCCCTGTCCTCTGATGCCAATGAGCAAAAAGACCTTATTTTTCAGATTTAAAAATGCGGCTGACACAAAATAAAAGAAAAAAAAAAAATGTGGGAGTGTGAGAATTCCTGCTGCACGGATTTGTTCTCATCAGATACACACAGAGTCACGCAAACCTGAAAATGACCATTTCTGTTGCAAAAGGGTAGTGCAGGACCAGGATACGATGGTTCAGGGGACAGTTGATCTTCGGGGGGGGAGACAGGAACCCAGTAGCAGAACGTGACATCAGGGACAGTAGTAGGATGTGGGAGGCCAGGCAAGTTGGAGACAGTCAAGAACCATGGAATCGTGCTAAACACAATACTACTTTGGGAAGGTGCTTCGAGAGACTTGATGTTGTTTAGCATTCTGGAGAGGCTTCATTAGTGGGAATGAATGTTTTTGGTATGAATGGTAAGCTTTTCTTCCTTATTGGGCCTTGATACATTGGTGCAGAATGAAGGTGGTCCTTCTCTAGCCTATAAAGTTTATTCCAGGATAACAGGAATCAGTAGATTTTGAATTGGACCTAGGTTTGGGGGCTGCCTTGGCTTCCCAGGCTTCCAGCCTGCTTGATGGACTCTGCCTTGGGTGATAAATCAGCAAGGCTTCCTGAAGGGAAAAAGTGTGACATTGTAAAGGAAATTGGCACTGATTTACATGACAAAAGGGACATCTGGTGCTGAAACAGAGCTAATTCCCAATCACTTATCACCAGTGATACATTTCTTCTGTTTTGGTGGTGGTGGTTGTGGTGG
>JAACJT020001278.1:0-15701 GCA_009936485.2 Gymnarchus niloticus | reverse complement strand
GAGTGAGACTGTCCTTATGCTGTCATCACATCTCATTAAATCCAGGAGAGAGTGAGACTGTCCTTATGCTGTCATAACATCTCATCAAATCCAGGAGAGAGAGTGAGACTGTCCTTATGCTGTCATCACATCTCATTAAATCCAGGAGAGAGAGTGAGACTGTCCTTATGCTGTCATCACATCTCACAACATCCAAATGAGACTGAGATCTCACGTTCTCACTTGATGATTTCGTACCCCCTGTTGTTTTTGAATAGGTGAGTCTGTTGTCTCTGTAATTATTGAGCTGTCATGGCATAATCAATGCCAGTCAAACAGCTGTACGCTAAGGTTCATTTTCTGGTTTCATGCTAAATCAGCCAGAATTGAAACCATAGACTTTTATCAGTGCCTCTGCTGTGAAAATGTGCAAAAAGACATCTTCAATCTGCAAAGCCTCTTATTCTTCCAATTTAACAAAATTATTTAGCTATTTTTGAGTCAGCAGAAGACGACACCTTAAATGATACAGCTAATTGCATTTTCCCTAGAATTCATCATTTTCAACCTCTTAAGCCTCACAAAAATTCTTGTAGGTACAGATGCAAAAATAAACTCAGTCAGCGTGAAAGGATTTAGAATTGGGAAAACGCAGCAGTTAATGTTTCATCAACATATCACACAGGCTACAGCCCGCTTCAGAGTGTGTTTGCTGATAACCTTTCATACAGGGAACAAGCAGGAAGCACAACCTCTGCCCAGTATCCTGAAGCAATTTGAACCTAAATCCTATTACCAATTTTTATTTTAATAAATGTGAAGCAAATAGAATTATACCGTCGTTCATGTCATATCAGCTACCTTCACGCATAATCCATTTCTGATTAATGTGCGGTAATTATGAGCTATTTGTTGCCATCCATTGGTTACAATTTATTGATATTTTATGGTGTTATCACTGTATGTCGGTAATGGAGTTTATGATCGGGGGTGAGGCGAGGTCATGTGATGGGATCACATGTTTACCTATGTGGTCTCACAGGTCCAGAGCGTATAGCAGGCCTTGGTGGCCAAGCTTGCTTCTTGCTCTAGCGCCTTACAACCCAACTCCTCTTTTTGTTTTCCTTGTGTGCGTTCCCTTGTGCACCTTTTAGTTTCTGTTCCTCTGGCCCTTTTCGTTAACCAAATTCCCTTTCCCGCCTCTTACCAAAATGTCACAGGGACGTGCAGGCTGTCCCACACAGAGCAGGTCTTGCAAGGAGTTTGCTGCGTCCACCGCGGGACGAAAATGTCCTTTCGTGGGTTTAGGTAATGAGTTGGTCACCGTGAAATGGAAAAGACGTTCCCAGCGTCAACACTGTGTCATCGCTGTTGAGGTCGCTCCTCTGGCACTGCTGAATCTTTGCGTGGCGTGGACGGCGTGGCGTTTTTGTGGCCGCAACCAGGATGTAGGACAGCTCTCAGTCGCCTCTCCTTGCACGGTGGTCATTATTGATGCGGCCGCAGGGCACAACAGATACACGGCTCAAGGCAGACGAAGCCACTGCAGCTGGGGGTCGAGCTTGGATACATCCTGCAGGGTTCCACACGCTTCACCAAAGGCCTAGCAAGATTAAATGTGAAGGCGACATGACTCATGGCAGAATGGCATTCCGCGGCATGTACGGTGATTCCTTAATTAAAACTTGGCAAGATATATCTCTGTCGTCAGGGGAGTAGATTTATGGGGGTAGCAGATTTATGGGGGCAAGAGCTTTGAGCTGGGGGGTGGGGGGGAGCGCGAGCCGTTTAGCCAGGCTGAAAAGACGGTCTTAAACGGTCCGGAGTGTAAGATTCAAGCCCAGGTGTGGTGGGTGAAATTGACAAACCCGTGAGAAACATTTCGCCCATGCCAAATGGAGTCTGCACAATAGTTGAGATGTCATGTTTGGCTTCTGATGCAGGCGACAGGGCTGTGGGCTGCATCCAAAACTTCCCCCGCATTCCTATAATCTCTGCTTCCCAGCCGTCACCCTATGAAACCCCAGTGAGTCCACCCCCCCCCGTCTGCTCCAGTCCGTCATTCGCCACCTATTGGAGCTCCTTATTATTCACACGGTGGGAAACTTAGCTGGCGGCTGATGTGCCGAGGTGTTGGAGCAGGGCTGGAACGAGCTGGAGCTGTCACACACGACGGCGTAAGTCTCCTGGCCTGCAGCTGCGACTGCAGCCTTTAAAGAGGTCCTCGCCGGTCGGTTTCACTGGATTTTTAGTCACAGTTAAAGTAAACTTACAGCAGTTGTTACTATCATAATGAAAAAATGACTATATTTTAATCATAGGTAGAGAGTCCCTGCGTATAGAAAGACACTACATATTAATGTGTCCGGAAACTTTCCAAATGTCTTCTCCTTGTCCTCCTGACTCCTGGCTTCCCGTCAGAACCGTCCATCAGTAACCTGTTGCTGTGAGTTTGTCATGGAGCACTGCTATGAAATTTGGAAAACGGTCTTGTCAATTCTGATTATTCGTGAGGAGGGCTGATGTGATCTCCAGGACGCGTGTCGTGAGCTGAGGGCGTGTCTGTGTGCAACAGGTGCAATTTAATGCAAATGGCTCCCTCCCTCCCTCCCTCCCTCCCTCTCTCGCTTCCTGCTCTGTTCCTGTTGAATATCTCTCCCCCTCTCTCACTTTCTCTCCCTCTCTCTCTCTTGCTCTCCCCCTCCCCCTCGCTCTTTCACTCTCTTTCTGTCCCTCCTTTTACTCCCTCTCTCGCTTTCCCCCTCCCTCTCTTTCTCCACCTGTCTTTCACTTTCTCTCTCACTCTCCCTCTTCCCCTCTCTCTTTCACTCTTTTGCTCTCCCCCCTCTCTTTTGTTCCCTCTCTCTCTCTCTCTCTCCCTCTTTCTCTGCTTTTCCATCTCCCTCATTAAGAGAAGTGCCTCACCGCCCAACATACCATCACTATATGGCCTGTATTTTCTATGTATGTTTCTTTTTCACAGATACACTGTTGTTTTGACAACAGTTTCTCACAGCAGTCACAGGCACTGCCCCCATACTGTAGTTGGCATGGTGACACGCTGAGGGAAGAGAATACACTGTCATTGTCCCCTCCCCCACACCCTTGTTTGTGAGCAAAGTACCTCACCTGCCTTTCAAAACATTCCAGAGAATCTGGCACTAATCCTTCAGCAAACTTTCCTCACTGTTTTAGATGAAATGTTGCCTTTCCCTCTGCCTGTTTTCACTTTCCCTCTCTCACTTTCACTCCGCTGAGGCAGGGCGGTCGAGCCATAGAGCCGGGCTGAGCTGCTCGGTCAGCCCACTTTTCCAAGGGCAGATGCCGTCACAGTGCGGCTTCTCAGCGGTCAGTGACCTGTGGCTGTCAGGTGTCAACAGGAGAATCGACTTGAGTCACGACATCCAATTACCCGCTCGGCACGGTAACGCAAAAATAACAACAAAGATGACGAAATATGGCCTGGCGTGTCAAAATCATGCTGCATGGAAGCTCGCATTCATTACAGAGAGGGTATTAGGCTAACCGGAAGCTGGTGAACTGTGGTAGTAGCGGCTATGGGGTCAGACTCCTATCAGAAACACATTTGGCCATCTTGGGGCGGAGGGATCTTAGAAAGCTAAGCTTCAGTCACTATCTAAACAAATACGCTAGAGAAACCAGTAAGACCCTGCTTGTGCAGATAGCAGAACCCAGACCTAATTCAGTACTGGGTTCCACAAGCTGGAACAAATGAACCTTTCTAGGATTTTGCTTAAATAGGACCGGTTGAGTTGTTAGAGGAACTAATGAACCCTGTGCCAGGCACTTCACATGTGCGGGGTAAATCAGAAGAGCAGTCTGCTTCAACGGGGAGGCTAACATCCAAGGAAACTCTTATGCTGTGCTTTGATTGGTGATCCTCCAACCCTGACACAAAAGACATCTAGAAGATGGTCTAGGCCCTTTTGAAGGCAAAAACGACGCCAGAGAGAGTGGATGGCTAGAGAATAGTGAATGAACTGTCAATAAGGTCTGAGGCTGAATTCATCCTCCTTATGATATTTACTGATCCACGGTAAATGGTCATATGGTAGCATGTCCTAATCTCCTGAAGGTCACAGGCCTTCCTGGAAGAGTTCGTGCTTGAAAGTTGTTTTCGTTATATTGTAACCAAAACATTTTATTTTGGGGCTCCGGGCATTAGTAGGAAGCAGAGATTGTCTTGGTTAAGCATGCTTACCGACACAAACGAATCGCGTGCCTGCCGCTATTCAGAAGCGATGAAGATGAGGATGAGGGGCGACCCCTGTTCCGCCTGCTCAGAGGTAAACTGCTCCCGCCTTTCTTCGAACTGCCATTTCGTGGAAATGGGGGGAGGATCGATCTACCCCACGGGGTGCCACAGTTACCACTCCAATGAATGAACAAGGGCATTATTAAGTTTAATTGATGCAGGTATTGATTGTGGGGCAGCCAGACAAACGGAGGGCGATGGAGAGTGAAAGAGAGCAGAGAGAGCAGAGACTTTTCTGGAAAATGAAATGGTCCCTGAGTGTGTGTTGACTGCTGAATGTGTGTTCGTTTTATTATCACACCCCGTCCATCAGGGGGGAAGTAAAAAGCAGAGATTTACGCTCGGGGCCGGCTGTAGCGCTGTCCCGATTTTGTGCCTTTAATGACCTTCATGACAGACCTGCCATAGAGGAGGGAGGAGTTAAAATCTCTTAAACACACACCCATAAACTACACCCTAAATACAGGCAGTGTCCTTTCTCCACACTTCTCCAGATCCTCCTTGTTCTTGGTCGGGTCGGGGCAGGGGGGGAGGAATGCCTGGCACAAGCCCCCTGGGTACCGCAGCCCAAAGAGGACACTGTCCTGTGTAGAAGTATTTATGAAACTGAGGGCTAGCATATGTGTTTATTTTTAACAGCCACCATTATGACCTTTATTCCGTAAATGTGTGATGCGCAGGCTTTCCCCTGGTTGCCGTGGCAATAAAGCCACGTAGCCCTCTGCCTTCGCAGTCTCGGGTCGTACTTGAGAGGTTTGTGTGTGTCACTTATCTCGACGCCGCGGAGAGCGGCTGGGGTGTTTAGGCCGCAAACAAACCAAAAAAAAAAAATCCATACTTAAGCCATCCATGTTGGAGATTTTTATGATGGTATCTGTCAGCCTCGCGCCATAATCCAGACCGCTAATTCAGGAAATGGAGCCTTACACGGCTCTTTAAATGTATGTAATGTTTTTTGAGAAATGCCTGTGCATTACAAGTCATTTTGAAAAAGCCCTTATTATAAAAATGATGTATCTCCTAGGCCTGTCTCAGAGTTTATGCAAAGATTTTTTTTTTTTTTTTTTTTAAGTCTTGTCAGCGGTTTCGAATGGATGGTCATTTGTTTGTTTACGATCTGTTGATTCTGTCGCCCGCTTGCCCTGCTATCTGAGGTGTAAAATGCATGCAAATGTGGCATCAGATGGAAGGTCAGGATCTCATAATTATCCCATCAGTTCTTCAGGAAACCAGATGCTAAACTCAAATGCGTGATTGGTGGAAACTGAAAATAAACTGACAAATAACCTCACACACATCCCCCCTCATCCCACCCTTCTCTCTTCTTTTCTGTCTCCCGTCAGGCGTCCGACTTGGGGATGCTCACCCTCTACTACACCTACATCTTCACCTCGCTGGTAAGGCCTGCATCGATGGAGCCAGCAGCACTGTCTCTGTTGGTGGTCTCCCTGGGAAGGAGAGGGGGTTCACACGAGGGGATCGAAGCAGTGCTAAGTAGACGTTTAACAACCTCCCACACACACAAATACTGGGTGCTTCTTTGAACGGGAAGCCAATATGGCTGAAATTTCATTAGGTGACCTGGCAAAGACTAGCAGGATTTTAAGCAGCATTGGAATAACACTGAGCTGCTTCTGACTGCATGAGTTAATAAGAGGGGTCAGTGTATGGAACGCTGGGGGGCGGGGGCTGTTTTATCCTTTTGTTAAACAATTTTTTTTCATTTCAATGCCGTGGCTATTAATGTGCTTAGAGTACCAAAAGAATAACAGGTCCACGAGCAGAATTCCCAGCGGCTGTTCGACACCGCAGCTCCGTATTCGGATAATCCGTCTGGCCTCGAATGCCGTACTCTTCCCCTCCCTCCGTCTCACCCCATGCTCTCCTGGACTGACCGGTGCACAGCAGGGAGACGTCATCCAGCTGTCCCGGCGATTAGCAAACAAACACGACGGTAGGAACCGGGGTCTCACCCGGCTATGCCACGGGGAGAAGTGCAGTCGCCAGTCCGGTGCACACGGAACGATTCGCTACCTCGTTTATCTGACCGGGGAGACCTCCAGAGGAGTCTGGAAGAAGTTTTTTGAGAAGCCGTTTCAAGGCCGTTTTGCTCCCAACATAACACTGCACCTCCGTCATTTTAGGGCACCCGCTGGGACAGGTGTGTTTTTCATGGTCGGTACTTTAGGAGCGAGTGACCGGCCACCGAGGTGTTGAAGCTAACAGCCATTTTGCGGAGGAGGAGCTCCGCCAAGCTCCTTTGCCTCTGGGTGCTCACCAAGCATCACAGAGCCCATTAAGAGAGTGGGTGCACACCACCAAACTTCAGGTAGTTCCCAGTCTGTTAAGACCCCTTCCCTTTCCTCTTCCTGGTGTACGTGGACGGCCCTGCGACCAGAACGCTCTCATCTCACAGGTGAACTGACTTAGCTTTAAGGTCGTCACTCGTAACACGGCATTCCGGTAGATGAGGTACCGCTCTTGTATTTTCTTCACATTCCCGGCACCTCCTCCACGTAATAAAAGATTTGGACTTAAATGGTCCGTGATCGCATCCAGATCTGACACGTTAAGACCCGGCGTTGAGGCTGTTCACCGAGAAAGCTTCTGCCTAATTAAATGAAGTATGAAAAGGGAAAGTTGTCGTTTAACTTCCCCCCCCCAGATAATTATTTCACGGCGATATTACTGCTAATACGGTCTGCTGCTGGAAACTGCTCCTTAAAACTGCTCGGCGTGAAGAAAACGGGCACAAGACCCAGCCAGTGGCTTGCTGCAGGCTTCGCCATCCAGGTCTGGGGAAAGCTTTAAATACGTCCACCCTTGCAAATTCTTCATTTGTCAATCCATAATTGTGGTTTAGGTTTAATGTGATGTAATATTACTTGTTCAATGGTCTCTGTATTTTTGCATGTCATAACACTTAACTGTAGTTACCATTACACTATATGTGCTCTGAACTTTTTAATCAATTTTTATTCCACTTGACTTGACTTTACTCACCTCGTGTTGTTTAAAAAAAAAAAAAAAAAAAAATCAAATCGGAATGAGTGAATGTAATTCTGAGGGTGGAGAAATGAAATTCTGCCCCAGTACCATAAATCAGTAGACAAGTGTTGTTTTATTCGGCTGTGTGTGTGTGTGTGTGTGTGTGTGTGTGTGAGCACACTGAGGATTCAGAAACTAGGAGACCATGAGAGTCCCAAAAATAGCCCCTTCCTCACATCTCACCCAAGGAAGGTGGGAGAGAGGTCTTGTGTAGAGCCCATCACAGCTGTCTTCATAATCCTTACAAGAAGGTGATCGATGCCAGTCCCATTAACTCAGCAGGTCGTTGTCACAAATTGGAAAGCTGGTGGACATGGTGTCATCTGTCCCTCAAACCTTCCTCCCACACCACCTTTCCACAAGGACCTGGGTGGCTTGATTCAAGCTGTCTTGAGAAGCGAGTACCTCCACATAACCCTTTGGAAAAACTGAACCCCCATCAACTCTTCTATTCTCTCTGGTGGCATTTGATAAAAATGCCAGGAGCCTCTTCCAGCATGGAATACTTTGCATTGCCCCAGATCGTGGAGTTGTCATTTCCGCCTCCAAGGCGGACGCAGATTTCCCAGTGTCGGTCTGCACACCGTCATTCATCCAGTTGACTGGTCCTGCAATTCTAGGCTTGCATCATCCACTGCCGATACACTGGTGCACAGCCTCATGGGACAGAAGATTGTTCCGCTCCCCACCGTCGGAACAGATCCATCACAGATGGGGGGCCCCAAGTCGTCTACTAGAAACACTGAGATCTTTCTTCCAGAACCCTGTCAGCGCACCAAAAATTTGGCGGCATCCTTAGATGTCAGCACGTGTGTTCTTCATAGAGCTTGTCTGAAACAGTTAGTGCGCTTGTTCACAGGGGTGAAGGAGCATCCATCACAGAAGTGAAGCTCTTCCATTCTCATCCTGTTACATCTGCACCCATCTCCTCTTTGGGCCCTTTCTTCATCCGGCTGAGTTGTACCTTAAGCAGCGATTTAGATTTCAGTCTTGGTTGCAGGAAGGTTGACAGAAAACGACTAGCTATGAGACAAGCTATGTGGATCCGTGAAGTTTTCCGAATCGGGGCCTTTGTATGCCCAACTGGGCCGGCATCGTAGTCGAACATCCACTGATGCTCATGCAGTCAGGAGCGGTGCCAGTAGGGGAAGTCAAAGAGAGTGCCGTGTCCCCATTCATCACCTCGGCTGAAGCATTGACATGTTAAACATCTCAATCATTTGGAGCTTTCTCTCGCTCACGCTCTCTATCACCCCAGCCTGACTGAACCATAGGTAAACAACCCGCCAGAGAGCCATCGCCTTATCTGAGCTGAACTTCCGGTGAAATGCTTCTGGGTGGAAGCTGAACAGGTTGTGACTGACGATTAATAACGCACTCAGACTTTGAGGCGATTGGAGGACAGGTTAGTGGTGTCTGGACCACAGGGCGCAGCCTGTCAGGTATACAGTGGACTGACGACACTGAAACATACGTTCGGCATGCTGAGGACGACTCCAGATAATGTGTGCAGGTGTTCTTTGTGCACCTCACCTTACTTTAGTATTCACTACCAAAAGAAGCGAAGCCCAGATACACTTCTGGCCCACAGAAAGATATTAACTTTTTGTTTAAAAATCCTGTCATGAACAAATCCATCACACGCTGAGGCACAGAGGCAGAGAAAAGCTGCCATGTGCTACTCAAACAGGAAGTTCTGCTTCTCAGAATGGCAAAGCAAGTCAGGTAATGCATCGTCGGGAAGTCATTCCATTGTTTTAATTTCGCAGTTCTAATTAGGTCTGCTGTCAGGATTATCTGAATGCATCACTGACTGACGTGTGAAGAGTACGATGCTTGTCTGTGCTTTCTCAGGGGTCTTGCATTACTTTTTTTTTTTTTTTGTTCCCATTCTTCATGCGTGGGAGCTGGTGTCCTGTGAGATGCAGGCGTGCGATGAAAAGACGACTTTCGAAGTCTGCTTCTTCTCTGACTTCTGACAAAGTCGTCTAATACCCGGTCGCAGGTTTCGTGCTGTCCATTGGAATCAGGCGGCTCATGACTGAAGCCACATAATCACACCACCCCCCCACAAGCCGTGAATGTCATTTGAAGGTTAGACGAATGATCTGCCCTGTCTTTGCGGCAATCCTGGCGGTCGGACACCCTTCGCCAAAGGCACACAAGTTCTCACGTTGCTCTCGGCTTTTCGACTTGTGACTTTGTCTTCGCTCGTGTTACGCACGCACGCACACTCGAGCGTGGGAGCCACCGCTGTGACTGAGGAGGAGTATGAGGGCCTCATCTGTAGCACAAACTCAGCAGTATAGCTGCCCTTGGCTGCCTCTACCGATTGGGCTTGTAAATAACCCTTTATCATTAAAGGTCCTTCCATACCCTAACACTCATCTCTTTACATGTTCTCCTTTTACTGGTTAAAAGGAGGGCTGTAGCTTTGAATCCAGCCACAGCTCCGGCTGTATGAAGTTCTCCATGGCGTTCAGTTGGTAATCTTTACGTCGATTAAAGGTGTACTATCCTGATGAAATCACCCTTACTTTGTGTGGGTGAGCACCCTGGCATGGCTGGCGTCCCGTACATGGTGCGCCCCGCCCTCCAGTTCATATTTCATGGGCTTCTCTCTGCACCAGCACGGTCCTGACCTGATAAGCAGTCACTGAACCTGGATGGGTGGGTGAACTGATGAAGTGCCCTGTCCCAAACTCGAGTCCCATGTGCACTTGATGCCCTGGATGACTGGTTACAGATGAATTACAGCGACCCAAATGAAACACTATTCACTACGGCCTCTTTCACAATCACCCACCTCCAGTCAAGCTACTGATACTCCTCTTGCCTCTTTCTTGAACTCTGACAACTTTTAACGCACTGCCTGGCTGCTGTTCCACATTTAAGGCCACGGGGATCCCGGAATGTGCCGAAGAGGAAGGATCCCCCGATCCCTTGTCTCGTTTCACACTGCAGACTATGGAGATGAATGCTGTGTGACTACAGATGAAATGATAAGACTAACAGCTGGTTGCAGTTCTTTATTAGTTCTATGCATTATTATGTTGGCGTTTTTGGGTCTGATGCATGCAGCCTAACAGTAGATGTAATACTGCTTGAACAGTCAGTTGATTTCCTCTGGACATCCACCGGAATTTATTTATTTAGTTAGTTTTCTTTCATCCAGCGTTTAGCTGAGCTTCATCTCAGGGCTCAGGGCGTGTACACTGTAGCTGCATCTGCCAGTCCATCGCAAAGCACACACACACTCAAAATCACACTTTTTGGGCAACATAGAGATACAACTTCATCTACTGGAAACACTAGCACGGGTGCTACCAGCCAAGTGGATACAATGATGTACCTTTGACGTAATTCCGGACGGTCACGGGCAAATGCAGAGGTGACCTCGTGCAGCCCATAATTATTGCCCACGTAGACAAGTGCACACGGTAGGGCATGTGCTAAAGTCAGTGCTGTTTATGGTGCAGAGTTTGTAAAATTTTTACAAAATGATAAACAAGAATAATTTATTTGCTCAAGCAGGTGGACACTGTGGCTCAGTGGGTAGCACTGTTGCCTTACACCTCCAGGGCTGGGGGTTTGAGTCCTGCCTCTGCTCTGTGTGTGGAGTTTGTGTTCTTGCAGTCAAAGTTGATGGCTGATTCTGTTTTGCTCATAGTGCGTGTGTGACTGTGCCTTTCAGTGGGTTGACAGCTCATCTGGGATGCCCCCTGCCTTGTACCCTGAGCTGCCTGGGTGTGGTTCCAAGTCACCCCCACCCCACCATGACCCTCCATAGGATAAAGTGGTTTGGAAGAGAGATTCTACCAAGCTCACGTGTTACTAAACTTCAGTTTGTTCACCGTGTTAGATCTGGCAAGCTTAATGCCAGTGTAATTATTTCTGTGATCAATGTTTGTGATTGACAGCAGAGCACTCCCACCCCAGAACAAAATGCTTGAGTGCTCAAAAAGTTCTTCATTTTCTTCTTCGCTCTAGAAATCAATCTCCCTCTCTCTCTCTCTCTCTCTCTCTCTCTCTCTGCTCGTTTCAGGTTCCGAAGAGCAGAGGTTAATTCTTTTTGTTCATGGCCATCCTATCTCGTCCGGACGCGACCGCCGAAATCACATTTCTGCCTTCTCCCCTCGGAATCTAAACGTGTATTTTTACACTCACATCCTGTTTCATTGTGTCTTGATTTAATTAGACCCGTTTATTAGTGAGAAATAGACGGCACCTACGCCGTCGCCGTATTTCCAATACGTTTTTCTACACCTTACGTTTTATTTGTTTGTGTCATCTCTGTCATCTGTACGCCGTGGGGATTTCGATGAGTGGAACCGAAACAGCAGGCATTCCAGCTGAGCTATGTTGTGTTTTCGTTCAGGAGGCCCCTTTATGTCCATATTAAACAACAGACAATTATTCTGCCAGCCTGATGCAACGTGAAAGATGCTCATCGACGGCGGTCGTAATGTTTACTCATGACGCAAACATTGAGTGAGGCATCTTTGTGCGGCTGCGGTCTGAGGAAAGAATTTTAACAGAAGTTCTAGGAAGATGTCCGAAACGATTCCGAGTGGTTGGTGACATTTTACATGCCATTTTAAACTGGATGATGGAAGGACAATCCTTTGACTGCCTTTGACTTACATTTCTGGGTCTTCTAAGTATGACCTGATGACTGAAGGGGCTTCCCGGCTCAGGTTAATGTTTTAAAAGTCATCTGAGACGTTTTTGGTGTGCAGCCCCGTCGTATAATTATGCCCTCTCCCTTGAAGATGATGCTTATGTAATTTAATAATCCAGATTTGATCATATTTTCCCCTTGGGAGTAGCACCACCAAACAGAAAATAAAAAAAAAAACAGCTCTGGTAAAACCATTTCAATTAGTGAGGCTCCCCCAGCTGACAGGGTAAGGTAATGACAGCGAAAAATGGGCCGAGTTGGGAGATGGCGTTTGCTCAGCAGCTGATATCAGCACGGGATGATTTATCGCCCCCAGCAGGGTGGGAGCACGTTGACCAGGGGGGCGGCCATAGTTCCACACGCCTGGGACTGCGGCCGCGCTCGGATCTAGCTGCGCTGGCATGGGGCAAACAGGGTCACCAGCATGCACAGCCGTTTGTTTTATAAGGAAGAGCCAGCAAAATTCACCTTACTGTAATCACATTGTAAGCAAATGCAGCTGTAATTTTTAGTAAGAGCTCTCCGCTCCATGGCCTGTTAGCCATACAGCCCTGCAATTAGATTTTCTGGGCGAATGAATGAATGAATCCATCCATCTTCTAAATACTTACCCTGGTCTGAGGTGGGCCTGCAGTCTGTCCTAGGCAGCATAGGGCACAAGGCTGGAGTGCCAGTCCATCACAGGGCGCACACACACAATCAGAGACCCCGGTTAGCCTGCAGCGCAAAACTGGAACACACAGAACATGCAAACACCACATTCAGGGCAGAGGTGGGATTCAAGCCCCCAGAACTGGAGGTGGGAGAGAGCAGTGCTCACCCCTACACCACTGTGTCTCTGTGCCGCCACTGAATGAATGAATTTTAAATTTAGCCATATGACCCTGCAATTAGATTTGCTGCTCCGGAAAATTGAATGTCTAATTTATTGCGGTGATCTTGCAATTACATTTCCGCTCCTGGGCATTTGAGTGGATGTCCACTCGACAGTGTTTAAAATTACCATTATGTTTTGCGGGTGAATGCTCATCAAAGGCTAAAAGCACGGTGATAGTGTGTTGTGACGTATAAGGTTTCACAGATCTGTATTTTATTTGTAGATAGCCGTTACCTTAATCCTCAGTGTGGGAAATACCTACAGTTTTCCCAAGGGATGGGTCTCTGGGGGCGGATCTGAGGGCAGAGCTTGAGCCGCTCGATTCATAAGGCTAACTAGAAAAGACGAATCCTCTGCAGCAGGAAGCAGATGAGCACAAAGGTACCCTGATGCTTCACACATGTGCCCCCTGCTGCAGAGGAGGACCTTCTGTCTCAATGGAAGAGAGCTTAGCGCTGATTCCTGGGCCTGGAACCATCCAGTGGGAAGTCAACGCAGTCTGCAGCAGACCCCCCAAGGCCAGTGGCACTGCCTCCTGCCCATGACAAAAAGGACTTCTGCTCACTGCGGTCGATGCCGTGAGACTTCAGCAGGATTGAAATACCCGCAGGGCCAAAGTTCTTTCAGCAGGGATGGGGGCGCATGTGTGGACTTTCATGGCAGGGAGTCTTGTCCATAAACTGCTCTTTTGGAATAAGAAGGCCGTGTCAAGGCATGCTCTCTGTTCGCATGCAGTGGACCAGAGCAGAATTCTGATCGCCCTTGGTGATAGTTAAATGGGGACCTCTCTCCCTCCTGCATTCACCGCCCCATGAGACATGCACTCAGTCGGAAAGGGCTCTGCTGGTAGGGCCCCACGGGGTCTCCTGTCAGTAGAAAGGGGGCTCATCTTAGAGGATGCACACTGCCTCGGGGCCTTAGTGAACCATCTCTGGGGGCCACCGCTAGTACCCCTCAAACTGTTTACACCAGCGATTCCCAAAGTTGTCCCCAGGGAAAACTCAGCCGCTAAACCCACAAGACACCTGACTTGGGTAATTAGCTACTCGTTAAGCCTTTTATTAGATGAATCATTTAAGCTGCTGGTGGAACAAAACAGATATGTGGAATAGGTGAAACTTCACGACCCCGGAGCGATTTGAGATACGTTGATGTGCTCGATGGTAAGCTCAGGTCCATCGCGTCAAAGCGATGTGATCACTAGCTCCAGATGCACCTATGCACTTCCACGCTGAGCAGGCCATGTTTAATTCCCGCTTGTCTTCCTCGTCAGCCATTTTAATAGCCTGTTAAATGAGGGGCATCTGGTGACTGATGGCTTGCGACTGGAATGTGACTTGTTATTACTGCGTGGTGGAATCGTCAGAATGCCCCCAGAAGGAGAAAACAAAATGCAGTTTTTTTGAGCTAAGCTGCTTATTTGCCTCGTTTTTTTTTTTTATTTTTCAATTTATTGATGCACAACTTTCAAACAGAATACTTTATTCTTCCTTGTGGGAATGCTGGAGACTTTTTATATGTCCCATCTAACTCTTCATGAGAAAGACAGACATGTAAACACAAGGGAGAGCAAATATTTTTGGGGGTTAGAGAACACGGGTAGCCAGCATCTGGTACCCCTGGAGCAGTTTGGGTAGAGGTCCTTAGTCAAGGAGCCAGTGGTAACATGGTAACCCTGACAACTAGGGGATTTCAACTGGTGTCCTGCTGGATTTGGGCATAGACACCTATAACCCCCAAGTGTAGAAGTCTGTCATTTGGAATTAAAGTGGGGGCGTGGTGGCCTTGCACCTCCTTGGTTGTGGGTTCGCCTCCACCTCTGTATCTGTGTGGAGTTTGCATGTGCCTCACAGGTTTCCTCTGGGTACTCCAAGTTGCCTCCTGCAGTCCAAAGACATGCATTGTGGGCTTATTGGTGTGACTATATTGTCCATAGTGTGTGGCTGTGCCCTGTGATGGGTTAGCACCCTGTCCAGGGTATCCTCTGCTTTGTGACCTAAGGCTGCCTGGGATAGGCTCCAAGCTCCCTTGCAACCCTACATAAAATTAAATGATTTGGACAATAGGTAGATGGATCTAAAGCTAACCGACCCCCTAAATTTCAATGTCCGTTGCTTCTGCCCTGACGCTGGCACAGGGGAACACTGCAAGCCTCTGTCACGTGCGCCTACCTCTTTGCCACACTCCCTCTCTCCACTGCTTTCTTCTCAGTGCCGTTCTTTGAAGCTTTAGCCTCCATCAGCACCAACCTCATCTCCCTGCACTGTGTGATTCTGCTCTCTTACATATGCTCCTTGCTTAGTAATTATAGAAACAAAAGATAAAAAGCTCCAAAATAATGAAATAATGTCGCATATCTTAATATGATGTCATATGAACATGAAAGTCACACTGATGCAACAAAAAAAAAAAGTTGTCCCACTTCTTTGTGCACCTTGATCTCTTCATACAGTGAGACGGTTTTTTTGAAGTCTTTCTCCATAAGAGATCGAGGGCTCAGCACTGAGCCATGGTCCTTAGTGGTGGGTTCCTTGCTGTCCTTCGAGCTGCATTTCTATAAGCTGGCGTACAGTCATCAGGTCTTGTTGGGGTGGGAGGTGGGGATCCTTGGTGTCTACAGATGACTAACGTCACATCTCTCAGCTCTGTTAGTAGTACAGAACCTTTTGAGAGGCAGGTTTACAGTCTTATTCAATTCAATTTTTATTTATATAGTGCCTTTAACAAGAAACAGTGTCGCAAAGCGCTTTACATAGTCCCGGCCCCAGGGTCCCCAGACAGTACACCAATGGCGAGAGTGGCAAGGAAAAACTCCCTCAGGAGGAAGAAAGCTTGGGAGG
>JAACJT020001277.1:0-15701 GCA_009936485.2 Gymnarchus niloticus | reverse complement strand
TTCAATAGGGTTGAGGTCAGGGCTTTGGGAAGGCCATTCCAGAAGCTTAATGTTAGCCTGCTTTATCCATTCCAAAAGCAGTTTTGATGTGTGTTTGGGATCATTGTCCTGTTGGAACACCCAATTGTGTCCAAGTTTTAACCGTCTAGCTGTTGATTTGAGGTGAAGTTGAAGAATTTGGAGGTTGTCCTCCTTCATTATTCCATCCACTTCGTGCAATGCACCAGTACCACTGGCAGCAAAACAGCCCCAGAGCATGATGCTAACACCACCATGCTTGACAGCTGGTACAGTGTTCTTAGGTTTGGAAGCCTCACCTTCACTCCTCCAAACATACCTCTTGTCATTGTGGCCAAATAGGTCAAACTTTGTCTCGTCTGACCATAAAACTTTTCTCCAGAAGGCATTTGGCTTGTCCCTGTAGGCAGCTGCAAATTTCAGTCGAGCTTGAAGGTGTCGATTTTGGAGCAGGGGCTTCTTTCTTGGTCGGCACCCTCTCAGTCAGGCAATGTAAAACTCACTTTACTGTGGACAGTGACACTGGTGATCCAGTAGTTTCCAGTTCATGGCAGGCTTGAGCCTTGGTGGTTCCTCGGTTGTTCCTGAACATCCTAACCAATTTCCTCTCATCTGAGGGTGACAGTTTGTGTCTTCTTCCAGACCTTGGCAAAGTGGTGACACATCCGAATAACTTGTATTTACATACGATTGTTTGAACTGATGATTTTGGAATCTGCAGTAGTTTAGAAATGGCTCCAAGAGACCTTCCAAACTTGTGTAAATCTACAATTCTCCATCTTCAATCTTCAATGAGTTCCTTGGACTTTCCCATTGTTCTGAGTATTGGTCAATCCAATGAGTGCTGGCAAACAAATCCTTTTTATGTTGGCAAAGAGAAACTACCAGTTGTAGTCTATCGTGATCACTAACGAGAAATTAATAGGCCCTGGCCTTGTCAAGTTAAAAGACATTGTAGAATCTTCAGCACCACTTATTAAAAGATTTAAGTGAATGTATGTAAATATTTGAGCCTGTATGTAGAATTTTGACCTTGTTTGGATTACAGAAAATCCAAAATAAATTCAAACTTGTGCACCAAATTGTTGTTTTTTAAAGTCATTAAAGATGTATGCTGTACAATCATTCCACCCTGGAAAAAGAACAGTTCAAAGAAATCATTAACAGCCCAAAATTTACATGCCATTCAGGCCCATGATGAGTGTATGTAAACTTCTGACCACAACTGTACAATCACACACATAATGATATACTACAGGCAATGCAAAGATGCCAATTAGCCTAACTGAGTATCTTCAGACTATGGGAGTGGGAGGAAAGGTGAATGCCAGGAGGAAACATGCACAGCACGGAGAGAACATGCAAACACACACACACACACACACACAGGACAGGTGGGAATCAAAAACCCAACCCTGAAGGGGTGAGGTGACAGCGCTACTCATCGAGCTCCTATTAATAAACCTGAATATTGCAAATACATCCTCCATTGCCAGTTGAATCAGGAACTGGACATAATGTTTTATTACATGGTGAAGAAATACTACAGAAAGGACACTCTTTTAGCCATTCAATATAAATATGTAAATTTAAGAAGTGCCATTGCTGTATACTGCTCCACGAAAGCAGGCACATTATATAATTACTTTGCATAAACAGCAGTTTTAGAAGATGTTGCTGCTGTTAACTAGGAGAAAAAAAACTAAAAGGAAAATACAGTAAACATGTTTTGTTTAATTGGTAGGTTATGAAGTACTTGTGAAATTATACAGAGAACTGGGGGAAAACAAACTTTATGGAAAACAGTTGACTGATTACATATTATTTGTGATTATGAATTTTTGCAGTAGGAATGTGGGTAAATTTAAATTTGAAGATCACATAAAATGGCCTTTCAAAATTGTAATATACTTGGTGTTTTCTGAGAAATGCAGATTTATATATACTGTATACACAAATATAGATTATATGCCAAACCTTGGTTAATGTTGTATTCTTTTTCACAAGTATTTAATAGCAGAAACACCCACAATGCAACAGCCTTTAATTTTCCTGAATGATCATGATAAACTACACTAGGCCAGTAAATTGTGGCACTTAATATGGACCAATGAGAGAACCTGTGGTGGTTTGGATCATGATTAACAGCCAGTGACAGACTGCTTTATTTAGCTTTCCATTGGTTACGCTGTCAGTCCCTTTTGCATTAGCCAGGTAGTAATGTCTGACATATGAAAAAACCATTTCTGCGACCACTACCATCCCATCAATGTTAAGAAAGGTTCTGTTAGATAACTGTATCAAAGTGTCTTTTAAAAGTATTCGGCCTCCTCCACATGTTCCAGATGTAGGGGAATTAGCTCAAGTACAGTAGTAGAGCATGAACAATTAGCATACAATAGAATGCATCCGATACCCAAAAAATTATTGCTGCTGGTGCAGTGGGGTCATGCAAGGTTTTAATTCTTCTATCCTGGCTTCAATTCCCAAGCAGTGCAAGGTTCCATTCAGATGGGTTCTGTAATCAAATGGTAATCCTTTCTCATTGGCTAAGGCTGGAGGACACTTTGAACCACATGTTCCATACTTGCTTGAAAGACTCACAGCTACTATATAGCTGCTAAAGGTGGTCTTACATAGTATTGAATAAAGGGTCTTAGCACATATAAACTGGGATATTTTCATTTTTTTTCTTAGTCATTAATAACTTTGCTAAAATTCTGAATAACTTTTTGCTATGTCATTGTGGTATTGTATATCGATTCATGATCAGTCCAATCCATTTTGAAAGAAGACGAAAGAACAGACTGAAAGGGTCCAGATACTTTGTGAAGCTAGAATACCTGGAGGACAGCTATGTGCACACAGAGTCATCCCATCTTCTATGTGATTTTATCCATTTTCCTGATGCTTGTTCCCTTAGCAGCCGAAGAACTCTGTGGAAACAAACTGAAAGTACAAATAGGAGAGTTTACCAAGTGTTCCTACCTAAGCCATGTGAAAATTTGGTGTCAGCACTGAAAAAGGTAGAAGTTTTACATCAGCTGTGAGGTGACCATACTAGGGAACATTGTGTTTGCCATTCATCCTGAGAGGTCAGCGAAATGAAGTGTTTTGTTTATCGGCCATACTGCCCTGGGTGGGCAATTATGGTTTAATTCAAGAATTACCATGTGAGGTAAATCATTGGGCAAAATTTTCTCAATATTTAACTTTTTCTCTGTCTGTTCCTGTGTGCCCTCGTTTCTGTGTATTCGAGCCGCATTACCCCTGGCATAACTATGTTCTCAGTCTGTTCCTGTCTGACCCTGTTCCTGTGTGTCCGAGCCATGCAGTCGCTCGTGTAACCCTGTTCTCAGTCTATACCTGTGTGTCTGAACCACGCTGACCCTGGTGCCCCTCTCCAAGCTGCATCAGGATTTAAAAATAGAAATTAGCAATTTGCCATTAGGAAAGAGACTGAATAACTGAGCAGCCGAGTTGCTCAAAGGATTGTACCGTAGACTCACACCTCCAGGTTTGAAGGTTCACTTCCTGCCCCTGCCTCTGTGTTTGACAACATTGCATTTAGGGGAAGAGGAGTCCCTGAATTATCCATGGTGCGTGACTGTGTGTAACTACTTGGCCTGTCATGAAATGGCATCCTCTCCCCTGTCCTGGGATAGATCCAGTTCTACCTTTGACTAAATGCAAGATCAGTGGTTACAGAAGATGGATAAATTGAGTAACAGTCCTGGAAAATGTGTTTAAATGCCAATTGTGCATACAGCGTTAAAGTACATGTGAGATTCTATTGATTATGGCCAGTAATAACTGGAGCTTAAAGATGACTGGTAGGGGCTGTGTACAGCAGGGCCATGTGATACAAATGTTTCTGTAAGATTTCAGTCTCCGAAGAACAGTTGCACTTCAGATGTCCATTTCCTGCTGGTCTATGAGCCTGATGACCCTGGACAGTAGGCAGAAGAGTGAGCAAAAAACATGGCTAATCATTGGCTAATAAATTATTTAAGCAGTGTGCAACCCCCAAATTTCATAGTAACCACCACATTATGTAACAATTTATATATTACATAATGTAATTATTTATTACAAAATCCAGGGAAATCTGTTATGTTTTGCATTCAAGATGTTCGCTGCAAAATGTGGCACATTATTAGAAAAATTCAAATGTTGTTAAGTGAAAGATTATTTCATTTTGGAAAGTTTTTACAAAATGTGGTGTTATTATGTTATGTGTTGTAACAATGCCTAATGTATGTTGGCCTTTAAACGGGTAGATTTTATTTTTCTCAATATGGAATGTATGGAGTGGTTTTTTTTCTCCTTTTCAAAAGTGCGTTTAGTGAATAGTGATTAGCTACAAGACTTGCGCACTTGGACCATTAGTACGCAGCAGACCTGCTTCAGGAAATCCTCTTTCAGTAGCCTGACAGCAGAACAGTGTCTGTTCTTTAGGAGTTCAGAAAAAAGCTCTATTTCATCCAAATCCTGTGTTCTGTATGACCTTTCCTGATCTATAGATTTATTGTCGCATTCACATCCTTAACTCCGTGGTTGCTAACATTTTTCCACTGATAATTTGGAAGACTAATATATCACTCACTAAACAGATTCATCTGACGGACATGACTGATCACAAAGAGCAGCTACCAAACCATGGAAATCTAAAGTGTTAAAAAATATCCGTACAGGTTTCATGTAGAGGTCATGTGTCTTAAGTAGCCTGTCATGTTGTGGCTCCAACTGATCCCGAATGGTACACATCATAGACATCATCATTGACTGCTGAAAGGCAGATAACAGCTGGACAATACGATAACTTTCAGCCTTCTGCTGTGTAGGCCATACAGACCCAATATTTGGCTCTGGAAACAGGATTCCAAAAAAGGAGCATAGACAACACTGAGGAACTGGATAGCATATGTAATAAAACATGACGTATAATTACCATACGCTTTTTAAATGAGCTTTGTGGGTGTAGAATCAAATAAATGGTTCAGTTGAGGTTTTGTAAATATATGAAATGGATGGAGAGAGGGTCCAAGCACAGTAGCAGAATGTCTATATTAATAGAATCCTGGTTCAAAACAGTCAAAGTGTCAAAAACCAGGTGGAGGTACATAAGACCATCCAACCATTTTCCAAACAGTTTATCCCAAGGATGGTAACGGAGTCTATCCCAGGCAGCTTAGGGCATAAGGTAGGAAACACCTGGAATACGGTACCAATCCATCACAGTGCACAAACACAATGGACAGTTTAGAAACATCAGTCAGCCTATACCACAATGTCTTGAGAGGAAACCTGCAAAGCACGGGGAGAACATGCAAACCCCCAACCCTGGAAGTGCGAGGCAGTAGTAATAACCACTGAGCCACCATGTCCATAAACCATCATCCAATCTTAAGCAGAAAGATGTGAAGTCAACCTGAGAAGTACAGGGTACAGTCATCTTCAGCTGTCTTCATTGAAGGCATCTAATCCTACTGCAAGCAGTTCAAGAATCACCTAGTCACTCTGCTTACAGCTTCATTAGCAAATGAATGCTTAGCAAATGCTTTTCCAGAGAAAGCAGAACCCTTTTGAAATGTAAACTCAATTGACCAGAAAACATGGGTTTATGTTTAGGTCTGTACTACTGGCAAATTCTAATTGACCTGCCTTGCCATGAAGACTCCTGCATGAACACAATAAGAGGCATTGAAGCAGCCAGTCTGGCAAAAGATATCCAAAACAGAAGTGGAAAAGACAGTGGGGATGCATCTATCCAGTTCAGAACTATGCTAACATGCTGTTCCTTAAACATCTGTCACAGATTACATTTATATTAAAAGCCTGTTACGTCATCAAGTCGGTGTTCTTCAATTCTACGGAGTTCTACTTTTTATTCTTTCCATCAGGCAGAAATCAACTATCGAAGATCACCTATAGCTATAACAGAAAGACAGATTCATTTCTGGTCAATTTGACCTTTGTCAGTTCTTATATGTTATGGACACCACCTGGAACTTGGCTGATGTATTTACCGCAGAGTGTATTTTTGGGGTAGGTGGTGCATTTGCATGCAGGGGGGTTGTGTTATGCGAAGTTTGACTCAGTGTCCAGTGTAAGGGTTCCATCTGACTATTGGCATGAAGCTAATGGTTGCCAATTAGGTTTTGAGGGAATTAAGAGGGAGATTGAGGAGATTATATCTACCTGCTCAGATGTTATGACACCACATTTTCAAATTACATTTACAACACTACCATGAGGGCACTTGTTTTAAGAATAAGGCAGTAAGAAGAGTTGGTTACTGAGGGAAAACACCTCCTCAAGAATGTATAGTCTCTTCCCTAAACATTAACCACTGGAGGTTGAGTGTTAAGCGTTTCTAAGATACAGTGGTGTGGTGGGGAGCACTGTTGCCTCCCACTTCCAGGGTTGGGGGTTTGAATCCTGTCTCTGCTCTGTGTGTGGAGTTTGCATGGTCTCCTGTGACTTTGCAGGTTTCCTTCTGCAGTCCATAGACATGCTGTTTGGCTAATTGGGGTCTCTAAATGGCTGATAGTGGAAAAAGTATATCTGTGGAGAAGAAAGGCCTGGCAATCTGCTTCTGGACCGTGCCATGAAAGCTCTATGGGTAGTACCTATTCAAGAAGTCACCAAGAGTTAACATCAACTGATGCCACTTGACTGAATGGGGTGGGGGGGGTCTGTTTTTACAAATAATACAGAAATAAACAAACATAAGTTTGGAGATGCTGAGCTCCTGGAAAGATCATTACACTGTCATTTATATTATCAAATGAAGCAGACAGCAGCAACACGTTATTTGGCTAGAAGACTATATCAAATTCAATAGGGTGGGAGAGCAGTATTTTTTCATGTCAATGACATATCAAAGAATGCCACTGTTGTACGGAACACTACATGAACACTGGAAAAGTTGGACCACTGCCTAACTCAGAGTTTTGCAGCTTTGGGAAATAAGGTGTTAAGGACACGTGACAAATCCTATGCTGAAATTTGACACAGGAAAATAAGATAAATAGAGGTCAAAGAAACTTACTTTACGATTTGTTATGATATTTAGAGTTGGTTTCCTCAAAAATAGAGGGAATGTACCATTGGAGGGAGGTGACTTAATACAACCAATGTATTAAATATCACACAGCAAACAACTACTGATTTAAGTACAAACCTCATTGCTGATAAATAAACTTATGAGCAGAAACTGAAAGGATGGAATGTCTCAGTGACAGTAAAGATGATTTTGTATTCAAGTATAAGAGAAAGCAATTTCCAGTAAATTGACATGTAGTGGACAGGAGACCGACTAAGGGTAACCCAGGGCTTTATTCTCCATAGGTATACTCAGCTCCACTACGGTACAACAGGGGATCACCAGTGGTTAATCCAAGGGGCAGGAACAGGCAGGAGCAGCACACAGGGGCGACATCAATGACCAGGCAAGGGCCAACAGGACTGGGAAGCACTCTTAAAGAGAAGTGATGAGGGGGAAAATGCAAAACAGGTGTGTCCCATTTAGGATACACTGGGGAAACAGAGGGATCAGGGAGGCAGGGCATGACAGTACCCCCCCCAACAACAACCAGAGGGGGGCTGGACACTAGGACCGAACACGGACAGAACGCAAGGACGCAGGAAACGACCCAGACAAAACTAAAGACGACCAAACAGACCAGAGACAGGACACCACTAGGGACCCCGAACAGACCAGGGCCACACTAGGGACAGCCAGCGGAGGCACGACATTCATCCAGACATGGCAAACAAGAGGGACCACAGGGACAGAGACAAACCGACAAGAGAGGACCACAGGGGACACAGGCTAAGGGACAGAAAAGGCTGGACAGGACCAGGGGGCCATAACTGGGGCACAACAAAAAGGGCTGGGCAGGGGGGTCCCCTGGATGCCGGGACAGGGACGCGAGTCCGTCGACGTTCCGATGATCCAAGGGCCCCTGGTGGCCTCGAGGAAGCCATGGGGACTGGACCAGGGCCGGGACCGAAGCTGGAGGGCGCCGTGGGGACTAGACCGGGGCTGGGACCGGAGCTGGAGGGCGCCGCAGGGACTGGACTGTGGGGCCGTTACCAGAGCTGGAGGGCACTACGAAGCCCGGTCCCAAGCGGTTGCTCCGCACCGTGTGCCCTCGCCTCCCTCTCCTCGAGATGGATACTTGGCCTGCCCACCTCTTACTCCTCCTCCGACCCTCTCGACCATACTGAGGTCTCCTCCTGGGTTGGGTCCAAGGTTGAGCCCCAGCAGGGACCCAAGGAGCAGGGCTTAAGGCAAGGCCCACTGGGTCCCACTCCAGGTCCTCTGGGGGGGCATCAGAAGGGTCGACCCAACCTGATCAGGTAGCAGCCAAGGGGTCAGATGGGCGCCGAGGGACAGGACTGCAGGAGATAGCCGGGCTTGAGCAAGGGACGGCCATGCTTGAGCAGAGGACGTGCGGACCCAGGAGCTCAGGCGAGATGGCCATCTCGGGACTGGGAACCGGGAGCTCAGGCGAGGCTGCCCTCTCTGGGCCCACAGCCTGGAGCTCGGGAGAGATGAAAGTGTCCTCCCTGGGTCGTCTCCGTTGTCTGTGTCTTTTGCCCCGAGAGGAGGCTAGAACAGCCGCACAGGCAGGTGGATCATTACCTGGCTCTGGGCAACTCACCGGCAGATCAGTGGCAGAAGGCGGGGAGCCTGCAGGTGGATAGGTGCTCTCCCATGCCACGATCTCTGTTATTCTAGTCAACAGGCACAGGATCTCCTCCGCCTCTTGGGGATCTGCACCAGGGGTGAGCAGGATGAGCTTCCGGTGTGCCTCGCTGAACAGGCCACTGGCCTCAGGAGTCCTTCATACCACCAGGTTGGTCTGCAGTTCGAGAGTGAGGTCCAGGAGCGCATAAAAATCCACCAGGAGAAGGCGGGGCCGTTCCTGGCATGCAGACCGCTCCATGGACCTCAAAGACCAGAGTACTTGTGGGATCCGATCGGCAGGGTATACGGACCCACACAAGAGGGGGGGAAACCCCATTTGGTTGGGGTTTTGAGCTAGTCTGGTTATTCTGTCATGTAGTGGACAGGAGACTGACTGAGGGTAACACAGGGCTCTATTCACCATAGATATACTCAGCTCCACTGCGGTACAAGAGGGGATCACCAGGGGTTAATCCAAGGGGCAGTAACAGGCAGGAACAGCACACAGGGGTGACATCAATGACCAGACAAGGGCCAACAGGGCTGAGAAGCTCTATTAAAGAGGAGTGATGAGGGGGAAAACGCAAAACAGGTGTGTCCCGTTTAGGACACACTGGGAAAACAAAGGGATCAGGGAGGCAGGGCATGACATACTGTAAATACCTTGAGTTTTGTTTGTTGGTTAACTATATTTATGTCCTTGATGTACTGACACACAAAAATCCAAGTACCTTAACAATTTTATTATTCAATGAACAATTCTCCCTAACAACAAATGCAATTCAATGTCAGAGGAACAACTTAAAAATGCATCAAATCGATAAATGTGTGTGGGAGCATATTTTTAGACATATTTTTATCACAGTTAAGAGCAAAGCAGTAACTTAAATAACATAAAAGCATAATAAACAACATTCCCAACTACCCACTCAAGTCAAAACACGTTCTGGGGAGAGGTCAGGACACCAGATATTAAAACCAATGACGTATGCTAACACTTAGCAGAAACTGTCTGCACTAAAAAAGAGGTTGCCAAACTGGAAAAGCTATGCAAATATACTTCATACACTGTAGAAACAATATTTCCAATTTTCACAAAATGTTATGCTTTTTAGATTTTACAAGAAAATCACAACTAATTCTAGGTTACAGGAAACCTTTTGTGTAGACCACGAGTGTGCACATGCAGGTTATACAACTGCAATAGTGTACTTTTTATGGAATGCCAAAATGCTCAAAATGAAATAAATAAATATATATATAAATAATAAATATATAAATAAATAATTGAATAAATATTTCAATAATTAATGAAATGCGTCATTTTATTTTGAAGTAGTTCAATAAATGTGTTTTATTTCATAATAATAATGTGGCTTCTATGTAAGATCTTTAAATTGTATTTCATAATAAAGTTCCAGCTTTTCATATCGATGTATTTCTGAACAACATTTTACCGAATGACATTTTTCATGTTTTTCCGAAAGACATTTTAGTGAATGACATTTTTCATAATGAAGTTGCGCTCTGTCTATCACTTTGAGGGGAACGGGACCAAACTTGTGATTTGCTAATCCTTTGCGATCTGTTTTTTGGCCTAGCAGATACAGGAAGTAGTTTGAAATGTCCAGAGAAGCTATGGAAGATGTAAGGGAGGTTAGTAGTTGGCTACGCAGATTAGCTGAGCAAACACAAAGAGGTACTTTAAACCAAGAGGACCTCTTAATGGAGATTGACAATGTAATTGAAGTGCTTGGTAGAATAAGTGCACTTAGTGACACAGAAATTGACAAAGAAGTCATAAGCATGTTGCGGGATTTAGAACACAGGCTTCATGCGGACACAGCAACCACTTCAAGTCTCACAGGTCACCCACTCCGTACCATCCCACTAGATAGTCTCCATGCCCTCCTGATGTCTGGGCTGACAGCAAAGCAGATTGCAGGGCTATTTGGAGTTGGTCCCACCCCCCTCAAAGTGATAGGCCGAGCGCAACTTTATTATGAAAAATGTCATTTGCTAAAACATCTTCTGGAAAAACATCATGAAAAATATCATTCGGTAAAATGTCGTTCGGAAATACATCATGAAAAATATCATTCGGTAAAATGTCGTTCAGAAATACATTGTTAAGAAAAGCTGGAACTTTATTATCAAATACAATTTAAAGATCTTACGTAGAAGCCACATTATTATTATGAAATAAAATACATTTATTGAACTATTTCAAAATAAAATGACGCATTTCATGAATTATTGAAATATTCAATTATTTTTTTAAGTGTACAGTATATTTATTTATTTCATTTTGAGCATTTTGGTGTTCCATAACTTTTAAGTTCATCTCAACTAAATAAAAATATATGTCCAAATTGGAGCTATCAATATTTGGACTTTTTCCACCAAAAACCAAATCTCTGGTGCTGTTTAGAATCCAGTATCCCATAATTCTCCCCATTAGGCCATTACTGTTAGTGGCCAACATGGCTGTGAAATGGTCAATACAGTTCAACATGCAGTAGCACAAGACTAAAACAACACGTAACAATCAATACTGGAGGCCTCTCTTTCAGAAAGTAATGAACGAAATAACTGTGAGTGACTGAAGTAGAGAAAATGAACAGAACCGAGTTTAGCTGATTCCTTAACATCTCCAGCCTTTTGCCTACAGCTAACTCAGATAATGAAACGAGTGATGGAACAAATGAGGCTTCGGAACCAGCTATCAATCAATAGCTATCGCCAGCATTGATTGGTTAGTTTGGGATACTCCCACCCACTAACCAACCACAGGTTTGAAGCCTCATTTGTCCCATCACTAGCTTGGTTAGCCTTATTGCTTTCTTAGAAAGACAGGTATCAGGGGTTAATCCTGGTGATTACCTGTACAGCTTTACCTATGCTTTGTTATCTGAAACTGTTTCTTGTTCCTTCTCATTTTGTCCCAGTAATCCAACTTAAGTAGTGTTCCATCAAGCTGGAACAACACTTTGGTTTATTCTGTACCCGAAAGTCCTACCAGTATACCAAACTTGCCAGGACTTTTCATTTTAGTTTTTTTTTTTTTTTTTTTTTTTTAATCGATCCACTCCTTGACCCAAACTCGTAATTCCAGAAAAGGATTCATATCCTTCCGTCAAATCCCTAAGTCACATTTCTTCAGTTTAAAAATAATTTCATTATACTTCAGTGTCCACTAGGTCACTGTGAAATAAAGACTTTTCTAATGCTGTGACAGATAGATCACTATCCACACTATATGACAGTGCACATCTCTGATTTTAAGGTCATTTCCTCATGACAGAGGTAGAATCTTGAATGTAATCGGCAGATCTATGAGCAGGTATAGCTGCTCAACATGACATACTGCCAATTTTCTGGCCGTTTGTCCTCACCTTTGTTATTGCAATCAACCATGTGACAGTGAAAGATGGTAAGACTGCTATATCAAATAAAACTGAAATGCTGGGTAATCATAATTTCCCAGGCATTTTGCTCACATGACCTCACCACCATTGACACAACTTTCTGAAATTGAATAAGACTAAAATCTTTTGACATTTCCACAATCATCACCAGAACACATTTTTTGTGCCTTTTACTTCTGTCATATTCACCAAGCCCACATCTTCCAGTCGCAGCAATCAAACTAACAAGCAACTAGACTTGCCTTGAGTTTTCCCACATGTGCCTCAACATGATGGGCCCTTAATTGCTTGATTAACTGAGGAGTCACTTTAAAACATCTTTAATCGCTTTAAAAACATTTGTTCATATTGGCCATTTTTTAGATGGTGTAATATTAGTATTATTACATACAGACAGCATTTTCTCTGTCTGGGTCATCAGGCTCCCCATTTGTAAGTTCCTTACTGTGACAATTTGGTTCATCCACCTTGTAGTAATGTAGCACAAGACACTCAATCAGCTAAACTGAATTAGCTTATACATTTTATTTACCACAAATTAAATCTCACAGTGCAGTAGCAACACCCTAAATCTTTATACATTTACATACAAAGGACAAAACCTCTTGTTTATTAACGGTTTGTAGCTAGAAGTAATGATTCACTGCCACAGGTTATATAAACATTTATGCAGTATACACCTACATGCAAACATGCGGCAGGTCTTATTGACATTGGGAGTAAAATGTACAAGGTTACAGGACACACTGACATCCGTACATATAACAGTAATACTGAGAAGGGCCCATAATTTTAAAGATGTAGTAGTGGAAAAATTGGAACTGGTTATATATGCTATAAAATACCGTAGTACACTGTAGTATGCATAAACACTATTAAAGCACAAAAAATGTTAACCCTAATTTATAAATCAGTACATCACAAGGCTTTCATGTGTTTTGTAACAGAGTATTATGTATTGACAATCCTGGACAATACATTCAACTCTGAAATGTGCAGTTAAATATGTGGCAGGAACACTTAGCCAAACTGTTGTTTCAACTGTAATTATATAACTAATATTTTACATATAAATGTCTCCAGTGGTATTACAAGTGGAATCTAAATTCCTTGATACACAATAGCTGACAACAGTAATAATTAAACTCATAAAACCCATTTTTTAAACAAGCTGTCAAAAAGAACCTTAATTTCAGCTGTACTATCGAATGATGAAAGCTTCTAGTACAGTTCCAGATCGAGTACAGACTACTGTACCCCAGCCATGTTTAGCTGTGCTGATGAGGCAAATTGCCATTTTTACATTTACAAAAAGCTCAAAATCAAGCTCACATAAGCACTAACCTTCTGGTGTCTTTTTTCATTATCCCCCCCAGAGCACACTGAGCTGAAGGCAGCCCAAAGTATTATTATACATCGAATACATGTATGATGCAGTCAGTAGTATAATGGACGTTGACACACAACTGAAATGGAATTTCCGTACTCAGCGAAGTATAAAACTTTCAAATGTGTCCACTGACTCCAAGGAGATGGCAGAGAAGGAACATTTCCGAAGCTCGCTGCACTTGTCTACAGTCTCGTCTGGTCCCTCACCCTCCTGATGCTCCATTCGTTCGGTTCCGTTCCACACCAATCACGCAAATTCGTCCTGGCAGGCAGAGGCCCGGGGCGTCTTAGGGCTACACCTGGTGAGCATGGAGATCTGCGTGGCAAAATTACTGCCATTGGAGGGGTGCTGGTACTTCATGTCCATGCCCAGAAACCTCTCCAGTCGCCTCCTCCGCCACTTTCTCTTGATCTCTGCCTGCACCTTAGGCAGAAATCGACAATCAGTCTCCAAGAATCAGAATTCATGACTTGTCCATTCTTGTCCATCTCCCCAGATTTATCCAATCAGAATTCAGGTTAACTATATGATTTTTTAAGCCTGCTTGATGGAATATGAACCCAAGTGGTATTTCTGCTGGACCAGAGAAAATTGACAGAAGTGCCTTTTCTGAGATAGCTCTTAAAATAAAAAAGGAAATTAATTGCTATAATTCTACAGGCTGAACACGTTAAGCGATTCTATATGTGTTCTAGTACTATGATTGAATATGAATTAGTATTACTTTATTAAGTAGTACAACTTTTCATACGAAAATTCAGCACAACAATTTAAAAATCTCTCTGTATTGTGTATATAACAAAGTACAAACGTAAATGGTTCAACTTTTTAAAGTATATATACCTCTCCATTCAGGAAACAATATAGAACTGCTACCACGAAACCCTAAAAAAAAGACAAAAAGTTATACCTGCTGGACTCAAAAGGTGAATGAGGACATACTATAACGATTGAAGTGCTTAAAACTCTCCTTGATGAATTAGTAAACAAATGTTTTAGCATAGTGATACTTTTTTCAGGCTTCCAGACTCATCAGCTGTAGATGTTCATTTCATGTCTTAACTTACTTGGTAGCCAATAATAGATAAATATTATCTGTCATCTTACAACAACAAGAAAACAGCAAACAACATCACTATCATTCATCAATGGAGTAGACTCTGCAGACACTAGCTATTTTTTTATTGATTTCACCCAAGTAAATCTCAATGATATAATTAGAACTGAACTTGTAATTAAAATATGACACATTAAGAGTGAATTTCATCATCATCATCATCATCATTACCATTCCCTTTCGGTTGCTCCCATCAGGGGTCGCCACAGCGGATCAACCTTCACCATCTCTTCCTGTCTTCCGCATCCCGCTCTGTCACACCCACCAACCACATGTCCTCTCTCACTACATCCATAAACCTCCTCTTTGGCCTTCGTCTTTTCCTCTTGCCTGGCAGCTCCATCCTCAGCATTCTTCTCCTAATATACCCAGCATCTCTCCTCTGCACATGTCCAAACCAACGCAATCTCACCTCTCTGACTTGGTCTCCATACTGTACAACCTGAGCTGACCCTCTAATATACTCATTCCTAATCCTGTCCATCCTCGTCACACCCAATGCAAATCTTAACATCTTTAACTCTCCCACCTCTAGCTCTGCCTCCTGTCTTTTCGTCAGTGCCACCGTCTCCAGCCCATATAACATAGCTGGCCTCACTACAATCTTGTAGACCTTCCCTTTCACTCTTACTGGTAACTGTCTGTCAAAAATCACTCCTGACACTCTTCTCCACCCACTCCACCCTGCCTGCACGCTCTTCTTCACCTCTTTTCTGCACTCCCCATTCCTCTGAACTGTTGACCCCAAGTATTTAAAGTCATCCACCTTCACCAACTCTACTCCCTACATCCTCACCATTCTGCTGTCCCCCTTCTCATTTACACACATGTATTCTGTCTTTGTCCTGCTGACCTTCATTCCTCTCCTCTCTAGAGCATACCTCCACCTCTCCAGGGTCTCCTCAACCTGCTCCCCACTCTCACTTCAGATCACGATGTCATCTGCAAACATCAGTCCACGGGGGCTTCTGTCTGATCACATCTGTCAGCCTGTCCATCACCATTGCAAATAAGAAAGGGCTGAGAGCTGATCCTTGATGTAATCCCACC
>JAACJT020001276.1:0-15710 GCA_009936485.2 Gymnarchus niloticus | reverse complement strand
ACAGGTGAAGACAGTGGTACAGACGAAGATGGTGGTACAGGTGAAGACAGTGGTACAGGTGAAGACAGTGGTACAGACGAAGATGGTGGTACAGGTGAAGACAGTGGTACAGATGACGACGGTGGTACAGACGACGACGGTAGTACAGACGACGGCAGTGGTACAGACGACGACAGCGGTACAGGTGAAGACAGTGGTACAGACGAAGATGGTGGTGCAGGTGAAGACAGTGGTACAGGTGAAGACAGTGGTACAGACGAAGATGGTGGTACAGGTGAAGACAGTGCAGTACTGACCAGTACACAGTTGTGATATTTACAAAAGTAGCAGGTTGTGCAAAGATGTGACATAATTAGTTAATAAAGAGCAGATGAAGACATGACACTGGGAGCATGAAGGTAACAGTATAATATATATATGATAGAGACAAATGAGAGTGTGTGTGTGTGTGTGTGTGTGTGTGTGTGTGGTATCAGTCTGTTCCCTGTGTGTTTAAGAGTCTTATGGCTTCAGGGATGAAACTGTTGTACAGTCTGGTAGTGAAGGCCTTTTTCCAGACGGCAGGAGGGTGTGTCGGATCATCCATAATGCTGCTGGCTTTTCGGATGCAGCGTGTGGTGTGAATGTCACACGACAAATTTCACAGGCATTCTGTTGGCGGGCATTTTTATCAGCCCGGTCTTTAATTTGCCGGCATTTTCATCAACTCACTTTTTAATTCACATGCAATTTTACCAACTCCCTTTTCATCTAGGAGTTTCTCTTACTTTCAGCCTTTGTACACATAAAAGATTCCAAGCATAAGACTTTAACCACAGCTTAAATAAAGTAAAGCAGAATATCAGTGTCACCGATTAACTGTGTTGTATTAAACCTGGAACATGGAAAGGCTGATGAAGCCACGGTAAAATATGAGCCGTGCGTGATGAAGGTAGATGATCTTTATGTGTATACCCGTCCAGTTCAGTGATCAAAACGTGTGGTCGTGTGTGGCAGAGAGCTGGAGAAACTGGAGGCCGCCTTCCTCAACCGCTCACTCCTCCTCCTCATTCTGAAGGACACTCCAGATGGATGAAAGGGGTCGACATCAGGAACTGAGTGTTAGACTCTGGAGAGAAGCCCCTCTGTCTCAGAGTAACAGGCACCAAGCAGGCGAAGGGGGGACGAAAGTCCTTAAAAAGAAGGAAGACAAGCGACATCCAAGCAGTATTCTGTCGTCGAGTCGCTAGAAGAACTAATGAATTAAGCCGTAAAGACTGTGGGCTCCAGACAGTCTGAAGGTTGTGGGCTCCAGACAAGTCTGAAGATTGTTGGGTCCAGACAAGTCTGAAGATTGTTGGTTCCAGACAAGTCTGGAGGTTGTTGGTTCCAGACAAGTCTGGAGGTTGTGGGCTCCGGACGGTCTGAAGGTTGTTGGCTCCGGACAAGTCTGAAGGTTGTTTGCTCTAGACAAGTCTGAAGGTTGTTGGTTCCGGATAAGTCTGAAGGTTGTTGGCTCCGGACAAGTCTGAAGGTTGTGGGCTCTGGACAAGTCTGAAGGTTGTTGGTTCCCGACGGTCTGAAGGTTGTGGGCTCTGGACAAGTCTGAAGGTTGTTGGCTCCGGACAAGTCTGAAGGTTGTTGGCTCCGGACAGGTCTGAAGGTTGTGGGCTCCAGACGGTCTGAAGGTTGTGGGCTCATTCATTTCTGGACACGGGTGAGTATGCTGAGCGGGGAGAAGGATGTGGTTCGCCCTGAACGAACTGATGTGTGTTCGAAGCTCTCCTACAGATTCAACCACAGCTGTCCAGCTGTTCCTCGGACTATATCGCTAACTTCATTCTAAAAGTTAGGAGGCAGATCGGAATTTAGCGTTTTCCCTGGCCAGTGTTAGCTTTAAACAAATGAAGCAAAACGCCCCCAAACTCTAACAGATGCTCTCTTGCTTTCTGTTAGGATCCGGCTTTCACTTTGGATTAAAAGACCTTGCATTTTGGAAGTAAGAGGTGGGTTTCTTCACAGAATTCGTAGTTGAAGAAATTAACCGGGGCAGAATGTGGAAATCTAATGAGTTCATCTGTAATATTTGGTTACTCCTTCGATTTCCCCTCACCTGCGGACCTGCGGCATGCAATGGAAAAGCAGATGAATATGATTAGAGAAAAGTGCTGTGTTATTGTCCTGTTAAGCTTTAAATATTCATACACGCATAGTTGTGGCACTTGAGCTGGATTGTGATCAGCTTGTGACCCCTGTGCTGCAAGCCTACACCCTACTGTAAGAGTCACTAAAAATGCCGACACAGTGGCTGAGGTGAAGTTTTCCAATGATAAAACTGCTCAGTGCTTTAAAGGCTGAAAAGGAGCAGGGATATTATATGGAAATATATATTTTAAGTTTTTAGTGTATCAGTATCACAGAGATGCATGACTTTATTAGCTGCTTTGAAACTGGTCTGCTGTACTGGTGCATTGGTTTAACCATATTGTCCATTTTAGAAGGTCTGGTGCTAATTCAGATTGGTTCAGGCATCAAAAAACTCATCTGAGACCAGTAGAACATTATACTGCAATTTCCACAGATTACATTTTATTTTGTTATTGTGGAAATGAAAATAACTGTAAATCCACCAGAAATCCAAAAACAATTTTAAAGCCAGCAGTTTCTTGCTATATAGAACACTTTTAAATGTACTTATTTTAATAAAGTATTTTCCCATTAAGCAGCTTTAAATTGCAAAAATGGATTTATTATTGCTAGATGGGTGGGATTTTTCATCAATTCCAATTATTATGGCAATGAGGTCACATCTGTAGTTTAGGAGGATGGCACTGTTTTTGTTACTTAAATGCCACAGTCTTCTTCATTACTCGTGTTTCTCTTTTCTCCCTCAGTTTCACCTTTTACTGGCGCTTGACAGCATTTATGAGGAAACTGAGATGTAGCACCTCAGACCTGTGTGACTTTGAAGCAGGATGTGGGAAATTGCTGAGATTCTAACAGAGTTTGGCTTTAGGCTGTAAAGGCAGTTATCATCCTGTAATAAAACACCACTCCACTTAACGATCAGTACGCGAAACGGTCTCTCGGTATTCCGCTAAAGCCTTATATTTAGAAATTGTTTTTCAGTGGGACACAAGAATTATCAGAAACCTTTACTAGATAAGCAGTTGTGCAAGATGAATGGATGGTCAGAAGTATATATAATCTTTTTCTTTGTAGAGTGCATTTAACCTTCCGTGGTTAGCTAAATGCTTTCAGGTCTATATATTTTATATATATTTTTTCTTTTTATGCAGTATGATCTAAAATTGCAATCTCTCTGCACTCCATATTCCAAATGTATATATTCCAAATCTTCAAGTTCATGGCAGATAATTCAGTGATTTACATTTGAAATTATTATAAATTTTATGAAACTCACGAAAGCAGATGCATTAAGAACGTCTTATTAATCATGTGAAAAGAACAACTCGTTTTTCAGACACAAGGTGTACTGGGGGCAAGATATCATTTGTAGCTGGATACAATATGGTATTGCATATGGAACTGTTAACACATTTCCCACGAGTCTAGCACCAAAGGCTTTACAAAACAATTTAAAAGCTTCCAAGTATTAAATTACCGTAGCTGATGAACTGCTGTCACTGAGATCCATATAGACTACATTGGCTTGCCTTCCTGTCTTCCCCTTTGCTGCATTATTCACCTGTTAATGGCTTGGAAATGGACCCCGAGCAACACAATACATTCTGGATGCTTCTTTACAGTATGTATCTGTGCCCTCCAGTTCCCCTCCATGTCTAGTTTTACATCTTCCTATTGTAGCCCACCCTGAGCCTTCTGGTTTGGTTTGGTTCAGCAGAACTGAACATCTGTTTCCCCCCGGGGGGGTGGAATCCCTGGTGTTAGTGGTTCAGATACAGTCTTCGCCTTTCTTTTCTTTTAGAGGACCTGTCACCTTTAGTCTGATACGGGGGAGATTTTTGTTTGCTGAGGAATGGCCTTTCCCTGTGCAGTCTGAGATCTGTCTCTGCCTGTTTCAATTTGAGGAAATCTTGTCCTATTCAATTAAAGTGCTGCTTTTGGAAGTTTTGTGTTTGTTGTTGCTGTTCTCTAATTTTATGTATTTATTTTTACCTCGTTTAGACATGTTTAGCCCTATCCTGGCTGCACGGATTATGGACTTGCCGAATGCTGTTTTTACAGATGTGGTCCAAAGTATTGGTACCTTCCCACTTTTTAAAAAAGAATCTCAGTTTTCTGTGAAATGAGTTGAAACTGACAAAAGTAATTGGCATCCACTATTTTATGTTGCATATTCCATAGAGCAGACAAATTGCCTAACATAGTATTTTAAATAATGCTCTTAATGCCGTTTCATGCTGGACCCATATGGCATGACAATCTTCTGTATCAATGGAGTAGGAATTTTACCATATTCATTTGGAATTAAAATTTGGACAAAGGTTTTTATTTTTTAGGTACATTTTCAAAAAAGGATCATCTTGAATGTGAATATTACATTGCTCTGAAAATGTTAAAATCTTTAGGCATGATGGGCGACTTCAAGAAACCAAGAAAGATGGAAGTCTTTTGTTGTGCTCCAAAAGTTCTCAGGTCACCATTCCCACTCCTACAATTGGCAGACCAATAGAATCATTTAAGTTTCCACCGTTTTTCTGGGAGTAGAGAATATAATCGCTCTTAAATCATTTCAGTTGTTTTTGCAGAATTATTTGTCTGTGAGTAAAAGATGCTTTACCCCTGCTGCTGTTTTGAAGTTACTCTCTCAGGAAGGTCCTATTATGGTCTAATTTTGAACATCTGGTTGCAGTGATGAGCAGCGTTTAAAGAGACAGTGTATGCTAACTGGAAGGCTCTTCTGAACTCTAGCCTGGTTCTCGCGCTGTAAGTCATTCCTTGGGGTCTTCCATGTGTGTAGGGCAATGGATACAACAAACTTAGCAGTAAACGAATCGTACTGTAATGCTGTATGCTGTCTACAAATTAAATCTTTCAGGAGCCTCGGCATGCAGTTGCTTTGTATGCTTGTAATGCATCGTCATTGTTGAACTGCTCTTTTATGTTATGTTCATAGAAAGGTTTTGATAAATCTCAGCGTTATTTCATTCTTGCTTTGTACTTCTCTACAATTTAAGTGGCCGTGAAGTTGGGGGTTGGCGGGGTGTCATGTGACTGAAGCCACCCTAACGGTGGCAGGAATAGCTGTGCTAAACGCGTGATGTGAAAGTCAATTCCTCTAAAGCAGTCATACCTTTTTAGCAAATAAAACGTTTGTGAAACGTTTGTGTCATTTTCCTTGGGTTGTCGTAATGCATCCTTGGATTGCACTACGATGTCTTGTCTACCCAAGGTAGGAATGAGCATTCAGCACACTGAAATATTGAAGGACTTGACAATTATAATGTTTTAATTTCTTCATTATGAAGATTAATTGAAATTGTCCAAGAAATTACTGTGGTGTCAGCAGCTCAATGTAAACATCAGCATTACTTAAAGGATAAATCTGGCAATTAACCCTGATGCCAAATCAAAGAACAGATTGTTGTTATTTGGGGCCTGTAGATGATGTAAATTCCTGGCATTCATATGCATGGAATTTATCCAAATGTCTGGGTCCTATCTTCTGTCTGGGTGTTCAGTCTTAACTTTCAGCTGAAATCACTGTGGCTGTTTCCCCTTTATGACAGTTTTTGAGTTCGCACTGCCTCTTTTGCAAGCCCGTGCTGGGGGCGGGGTCCTTACACGGACCGGAGAATATACATAGCTGAGAAGCGCGTAAATAGTTATCCGCAAAACAGATTTAAGCAGCTGATGGGGGAATACGGCCCTAAGTGAATGTTCTGGCTCAGTTTTATCAAGAACCTGCTTGTTTTTCTTCTTGTCTGTGGTATTCTTTAAAATCTTTGCAAAGAGCACAAGTGACACTTAAGTGCTTATCCACTGTTCATTTTTTTAATACAAAAACCTCTGGACAAGAAACATCCCTTTGTGACTAACCAGTCCCAATGCTTTAATTTTATCACACTTTAAAAAGCTGTGGAAGTTATCACCCGGTGTCTGTCACTGATTTTGCCTTTGATAAAGTATAAGGCTGGGGATTAATTAAAAAGATGTTTGAGCTAGCCTATGTTGAACATGTCATCTGAAACCAACAACAACATACTTGAAAAGATGCAGAAAGACGTGTAGTTCACTCTACCAACACAAGAGGGCAAACAGCGATTCTGCATGATTTTCAGTCTTTTATGCCAAGTTTAGTGTTGGTTTCTTCTTCTTCTTCTTCTTCTTATTATTATTATTATTATTAAATCTTCCCAATCTCTTTTACAGGAAAGACCTGGCCAACAAAACCAGCAATAAAAAAGTTTGACACAAAAATGATTAAAAAAAAAATCCATCTTGCCTATTTCCCAAACTGCCTAATCTGATTTAGTCTTGTGGGGTGGCTTGGAGTACAAAATTGGGAACACCCCAGATGCTGTGGACAATTTAGTCATGCCAGTTAGCCTAGAATTCATGTCTTTGGACTGTGGAGGCTACTGGAGTACCTGAAGGGTATCTGTGAAGCATGGGGAGAACATGCAAGCTCGATACACAGAAAGCTGGGTTTAGGATTATGAACCCCCACCCCTGGAGGCACGAGGTGATGGTGCTAGCCACCGAGCCACCCCCCCCATTTGAATGTCTTGCTGTGACCTGGTGTATAGATGTAGATATCCATACACGAACTCGGCTAGCATTTTCTCACGTTCATTCTGGTTGGTTTCAAAACTACAATTCGGTTGACTGACTACGTAACATGTTTTGACCAATTGCTAAGAGTTGGTGGCTTCAGCCAAAAGAAACAGTGTACACCAAAATTCCGACTGCCTGCCGGCCTACTTGTGCAAGACGCAGTCGTTAACACAGTGACTGCCACTTTTTTTTAGTGCAACACATTGAATGTTGGGTAAACGATGTCTTTTCATCTTTTTTGTTTTACATATACCCCCAGTCATCATAAGGTATTTGTTACATAGTCCTCACCTCACCTCACCTCACCTCATAGTCTTACACTGTGCTTGACCTTCTTCAGGGAGTCCACAAAGTCCCGAAATGTGATGTTTCACACCTGTGCAAGGACCAGAAATTAAGGTAATCACCAGCACAAATGCATTAATGCTGCACCAAACAAGTACTCGAAACAAACAGATGAAAATAGGATGCCTACCAAAAATGGAAGGAATAAGTAATGCTAACTGCTCTTTTGTTTAACACTCTTGACAAAAAATAGGTATGACCTGGTATATGACACCCTGTCACCTAATATACTAATTTTCATTCTTCTTCTGTTTATTAGGCTCATACCTCATTGGCAGCCATGTTTTTCACTTGTTCTGGGTGGAGCTCTGTTGAAAAACATTTAAGATTTAATCCTAAGTAAATGATTACAGGTGATTAGAGGGGCTTGCTCCTCAACCTCACCTTTCCCCAGAATATTAGTTACCGTCCCCGCAGCTCGGTTTGATTAAGCAAAACCAGATCGGTCATAGGAGATTCAGGTACACTTACAAAGTCACCTTGAAGTTCGTGGAGCTCGTGTGAGAGACCGATTTGGGTGTGGATTGTTAGTTGTAGGCAGAATGTGAGTTACTGTAAAGATGACATCTCTGATGCAAGATTTGCTTAATAACCATTTCCAAATGTGCATTGAGCAAAAATATCTGCCTGCTGTTTTTGAAGAAACAGATGATGGAGAAAACAAAACACTGGAAATTCTATCAGTTAGTGGATTTTTATGGATGTCGGTGTAGCTTGGTCTCAAGATTACTTTGTAAACCTCCTCAGGCAGGAGAGTCTGCTTGGTTGGAGGAGACCCACTCAGATGTTAGCTGAAGGTCACATTTGTAGCGTTATGGGTGAATGTGTCATTCTCTGCCGCTTTGTGTTTACAGCATCAGAATTCAGTTTAAAGTGGCGTGTCATTTGTGGGACAGGTTCCCACCTCTCAGGGTTGCCATATTTATGATTAACACGTTCCAAAAAAAGTTTACTTTCCTTGTTTTCTTGGTTTATTATTTTGGCCATCATGATACATTCATGGAGCCATAGTGAGTCACACCTTCCTCCGTGATCAAGTTGCCTGCTAGCCTTTCTCCTCTGAGAACACTGAGGGTGTTGTCTCAAATCTGATTTCAGAAGTTTTCTTACCAGCTGTAATTATACCTTATTGAGCTTTTCCTTTTTTTCTTTACTCATGTCTGAAAGACTTCTGGTTGTGATGTCAGATGTGATTTTGTGCTGAACGTGTAGGCTTGCAATGTCCGTGGTTTTGTGTTTTTGTGATTTTATCCTTCACCACTAACCTACAAGAAATTTGTCAGTAGTTTTAGCTGGTGACTAAATGCAAACCACCCTGACTGGTCATACTTTGAATGATCATTCTTTATATGATGGACTAATAAAAATTTTACAGTTTGAAGTAAAGAACTTTCTCATAAGCTGATTTTAAATAAAGATGCCGATACAAAAAACTGTTAATACAAATCCTGAAGTTTGACATTTGATTTCTTTTTAATGCTATTTTAGCAGTCATTATTTAATAGACCTGTTTTGCATTATTTAACAGGCTTTTGGAGATATGAAACCATTGCAAAACTGAACTTATAAATGATTATTTTTTTGTGCGTTTGATAACAGTGGTGCTTTTTAACATTATGCCTGAAAAATCTTCAGATTTCAGATATGGAAACTTTAGCAATGTGTTCACATTTTAAAAGTTACTTCTGTCCAAGGCCACATATGCCTGACAGATCATACATCACCACTTCAGTTACTCGAACTAATTGAGAATGAGGTTGGTTTGGTTAGTCAAATAGCTGGGATAATCAAACATACCAAGGGTTACCCACAATAAAAAAAAAAAAATGCACCTTTAAAGTGGGAGGCATGTTGTGTAAATCAAATGGTTCGAACCCCCCTGAAATCGATTTTAATTCCAGCTTGTAATGTGACAAAGCAGGACAAACGCCAAGGGGAATGAATACTTTTGCAAGGCAGTGTATATGAAAGAATCTCAGTAATCAGACGGAGTGAAAGCTAACCGTAATGGACCGGCATACTCCCACACTGAGAGCAGACTCTACTGCATCACTGTCAAAGGAGACTGCTGTGTTCAAAACATAGCTGAAGCCATGTTTTATTTTTAAAAGCTGTAATGGCAAATTAAGACTCTATGCTTTTCCGCATGCATCTTAAAATAAATGAATAATCGCATTAAATGGCAGGAGAAATATTTCAGCATAACCACCAGCAGACTAAAAACAGAAGCTGATTTTTTCTTTTTTTTTTTTGCAGGTGGGTGGTTTGGATGCCTGGCATTCAGATAATCGAGCTTCTATTACAGGTCTTATTTTCCTACGTATCTATTATTCAACAGCTTTGAATTTTGGACACTGTTCTGTTAGATTGCAGCAGGTGTTGTCTGCTCACTGAGATTCATAAAACTGAGACACAGAATCCCAGTGGGTTTAAATCACAAGATGAACTTGTATTGTACTTAAATCTGAACTCCATATATCCAATTTTTATATTCAGTTTGTAAACGTTTATAGTTAGCTGTTTAATTCTTCTAAATTTGTAACAGTAAATCCTAGGCTATAACTTTTGACCAGAATTAGTTGTTGGGAGAATGAAGAGATGATCAATAGCAACATATTTTGCTCAAATCCAGAATTGTTTTGTGTACGGGCAACATCACAAATTCACTATTTAAACAGTAGCGGGTTTAAACTGGCATAATGCAAAATCTGAAACTACGGCCAGTGGAATTTGCACAGCAGCAAGCAAGGTTTTGTTTGTACTGCGTTTTCATTTATAATAATCGTCTTCAATGGAAATGGACAGTTTGTAAACAGGATTTATCCCTCCTGCAATGTGAAGCAGCCCTGGATGAAAGGGTCAGCATAACCTGGAAAGCTTTCTGCAGTTGAGATTATGCAGTAAAGTCACGCCATGCTCTTTTCTCCTGATTCCAGCGGTCATTCCACCATACCTGTTTGCAATAGTACCAGAATAGCTGCAATACGTATTCAGCAAATTAAGGGAAAATATTTTTGGTTCATTTTTGAATTAGATTTTAACTGTACCATCGCAGATGAAAAAAATGTTGAAGTTATCTGCATCTCGCAACAGATTTATTAAAAAGTGGCTTTTCAGAGTCAATGTTCAACTTTGTCAGTCCAGTTCCTTAGATTGATGGAAATTTAGGGTTGATGGCACAAATCAAATGTTCTTGGCTACCTTGACATTTTGACCATCATCTGAGCCCTTTAAAACGCTCATTAAATAGACAAATGGGGCAACACCAGGTTGAGCCATTATGCTCAGGATCAGATCTGGACGCCTACGAGCCGTGATGATGCTGAAAATGAGTTAGAAGTGTATTTATGATGAGTTGTCAAATGAACACCATCACCAGAATATTTAGCTCTTTTGGATAGTAATAAATGCACTGTCGCCTTTGGCTTACTCTCTGGGGACTGTGGGCCCGGGACCATGTAAAGGGCTTTGTGACCGCGCTCCGTGTTAAAGGGACTATATAAATAAAACTGAATTGAATTGAATTAATAAAGGCATCCGGCATATCTGTGTAACTCCTGGTTTTATGTGAGATGTAAGAATGTAGAAATATGTGTGATTAAAAAATATAATAATAATTTCAAGACTAGTAGCTGTCAGATTATTCCAGCATATCTGTTTCATTGCTTTTAAACTGGCAGGGTGATTAGACATCTGTGTTTCTCCTTATACTCTCCTTTGTCTTGCTTCCTTTTATTTTCATCAAAATAGTACATATGTTAGACAAGAAAGAAACAGATCTCGAGGGATGGCATAGTGGCTTCCTGTAATTGTGATTGGGCTTCCACAGGTTAACACTCTGCAGATGTCAGATATAGACGCAAACTTCATGACGCAACTCCATGATTTAGAGAGACTTAAATAAAAATGTCACGTTTGAGATGTTTTATTAATCTGGAACATGCCTGATGTAAATGTGTCTGAAATTGCATTTTAATTGATCAGTATCAGTTACATGAAGAGCAGTCTAATTCATGTCCAGTTAAATTTGTCTCAGATTCACTTTCCCAGTTCTTCTCTATTAATACTATCATATAGATGTTAGGTATACAGACGTGGGTCTGACTGCAGTCACTTTTACATGACGTATATGAAATTCAGATATTTACTAATGTTGATCCTTAACCACACTGCAGAGTGGAATGCTTCCATTTTTAATTTAAAACTGTATCGTATTGTATGTTAGTCAGATCCATGGGTCTCAAATAGAGTTATCATATTATATTTTATCATTTTCAAGCACTGACATCGCATCCAGGGTGTACCCCGCTGTTCTGAGCTACTTGAGATGGATGGATACTTTGAAGCAGCAGCTGGTTTGTAATTCAGATGTATCAGGATCTAATGCTTTGTGTGTAATTTTAGGCCAACTCCATCCTTTTTCTTAATTTGTTCATATCAAATGTAAAACGTAACGTTAATGGATTGTCATTTTAAAGTTCATAAACACGACCATTTGTTTCTGTGAACTCAAGTTTCCAACAAACCGCAGTTAGCACAACTGATAGAAACATGTATTTTCTTGGTCAAGCTGTCCTATATGATTTAAGGTTTATACAGTATAATAGGCTTATCCGACCAGAAAGAGGTTTGTGCCACGAAATAATAAAACAGGCACGAATAATGGAAAACGGATTATTATTTAAAAATTTTCTTAATGTTTTGTAGCCTGTGGAGTGCCATTATAACATGTTTCAAATTGTCTTAGTCCTTTTTCCCAACTACTATGCAAGTCAATTACTTTGGTATACTTTTCTTGAGTACTAAATTTCATAGAGTTTAAGGAATATATACAATTACAATCTACAGTGAAAAAAACTAAAGGAGCAATTCCTCAACACTTGATGGGAAGACATCTGGAGCTGAGCTCTTGTAGGTGTTACAGAAATGTACACAGTCGCTTTGCTGAAGGTGCTGCTTTTTAAACAAACAAACAGGCATAATATCAGAAATAACTGATTAACATTTGGTGTAATTGGTGGTATTCATTATAACAGAAATGTAGTAATCATCCACGCATGCTTTTTCGGCACAGGGTTGTGAAAACAACCTGCAGAGAACATGTAGACTCGGCATAGAGAGAGTGGCATTTGAGCCCCCACTCCTGGAGGTCTGCGGCCACGGTATTTACCCACTGAGCCGTCATACCAGCTGGTATAATAGCAGTAGAGATATGGATAAATGGAAAATGAATCCAAATCTACCAAATTCTATAATTTCCAGTCAAACCACAGGGGAACGAGGTCAGTGTATGTACACTGTACTCTGCTTTCATGTACAAATGGTAAAGCATATCTGTAAATAACATGCATACCTTTCAAATGCATCACTATGTCCGGTCGGCACCCTTAAGTCATAAAGTACAGGCGACTGGAATCTTGTTGAATACTATTTTAATGGCATATCTTGTGCACAAGTATGTAGGTCCAAAAAAGGATCAGAAATAAAGTGGCTGCTAATTTAGCATAAGTGGAAACATCTACATGGTGTTTAACAGGCCAAAGTGACCCATAAATAATTCTTATATAAACTTGTGCATTTGATTATACACACACATTTTTTGTTAGCTACTTTTGGCCACGGAGTAATTGTACAAAAAATATAAAGAAATAAAAGAAAATATATATTGCTATGCAACCAGCAATGCAGAGAATTCAAAACATTTAAGTAATTATCTTGGTTTTAAAGTAAGCTGCATAGATCACAGTAGGTCTCAAAAGGAACTTCACAGCTGCTTCACCAGGGTTAGGGTAAGATTGCAACCCTGCATAAGATAACGTGATTTAGAAAATGGGTGAGTGGATGAAACTAATTTGAACACACCAGTCAGGATAATAATTCCCTTTTGGTCACCTTGTAGAGGGATTATGAAAAATGTACATCCACAGGACTGTCAAAATTGGCTCTCAGTATCACACACTTAAGGGGTTGGACCAACTCTGTCTGCAATGCTGTTATGTCATGAATGCATACCTCAGACAGAATTGCTTAAATAGTTTTGTGAGGACAGCATCTGTGGTCATGTCACTGAGAGATTTTTAAGCAGCTGTCATGCTGGGCAACAGCCTGTGATATATTCAAACAATACATAACTTTAGTCAGACTTAGTGGTTACTGCCCAGTTATTAAATCTGCCTCCTCAGTTCAGTAGAATAATAATCACACTACACACATCTTTGTTTAGTCTCAAAATGACTGAGCAATTCTTTGTGGATCGTCTAACACAGATGTCATATCTGGAGCATGTGAACATTTAACAATCTGTAGTTCCCAGTAGACGGGCATGGGGCTATATAGACAAAATATGGAAATAATCTACAGATGCACATAGCCCTGTTTAACTGACAAGCCTATATTTAAACTGACTGGATCACGCAATATTATTTAATTTCTAACATCATTCCATAGTTAGAAGCTTTAGCCTTTCACAGAAGTTCTTATTTTGTTTCCAAGCCTAAAGCAATGCTACGGTTCTTCAATATAAATGTAGCAGAGACCGCTCTTTGTTCCCGTTCTTCGGGAACCGCTGATAAGTCAAAGGACCGTAAATACAGCGTAAATCACTCTTGGGAACACTATCCCGGCGCTGGTTCGGGTATTTCAGCTGTATGTACCTCAGGTGGGTTGTCCAGAACACCACTGTTAGGATCCTGGTAGATCTTTATTCAGGTTCAAGCTAGGCAATTTTACATAATTCTCTTAACACAACTCTGAACACTAAAGTAGGGCACATACCCGCTCTGGACCAGTGGTCCGAGTGAGCTCTCTAGGAATGGCAACCACCTGGGTTGGCTGCCCCATGCAACTCCTCCGCTGTAACCTGCAACGGTTCCTTTCGCTAAACTGGAGGGTTCCATGCGGGGGAAGTAATGCCACTGACGGCAACGTTGCCGAGCTTTAAATTGTCCTCCCTTTAATCACCACTGGGTCCTCTGGTCATAACTCTTGGCTTTTTAGGAGGAAGGGTGGCCAATGGCTCCAACCACTGGACTCCCTCAACTTCCTCTTCATCTTATCCTAGGGGATGTCGGCAACTGGTTTTCTTCCTAGCTGCTTTCTTCCTTGCTCGATAGCGGACCCTAGGTTTCTGGTGGAGTAGTGGGTTCACCTGTCGATGAGTACTGTCCCTTTCCACGCGAGTGGTCTTGCCTTCGAGGCCGATGGTCTCATTATCCTTCTTAGGACGGGTCACCAATCTGTCACTTTTGAATGAGGTGGTGTCTACCTGTCCAAACCTTTCTAAAGACTTTGTCATCTCGCTCCCTTGTGGATTAACTGAGGTTAGAAGACTGTTGTGCCTGTATGAGTGGGCTGACTAGCTTCACCGGTCCCTGTAAAGTCCACCCCAAGTTGGTGTGAATGGTGGCCGGCCCACCAGGTGGGCCTAGCCGGACCGCTTCAATTGGGGCGTGTAGGTGAGGATGATCACTCCCGATCAGCAGCAACGGTCTGACATTCCCAAAAGATTTAATTGGCCAGCCACGCAGGTGGCTGCATTTCTTCTGAAGCTCCTCCATCAGGTAGGTGTGATCTGCCAAGTTAATGCATGGTGTGGTGAAAGCTTCCTTAATAATGGAGAATCTGGTTTGAGGGCTCGCAACTGGAGAGATATAGAAGGACACAGATGTGCCCTTTATGGTCTGTACATCCTGTCTAACGGTCTGCAGTAGTAGATCCTCTGGCGTTCCTTGAAGTCCGAGTTTCTGGGCGGCGGCAGGTAGCAACATCGTTCTCTCCGAACCGTCATACGGCGTACGTGTCCGATGTTCGATCACCACTGTGGAGGAGGACTCTGACCACTTTTAGCAATACCCGACTGCCGTCAGTTGTCCTGTCCACGTAAAGGACATCAGTGGGTGTGCTCTCCGCCCGGGTTTGCTCAACAGCAGGCTTTACCACTTCCGTTGAGGTAGGGTCGTTAACCTTGTGCCGAACCTGCAGATGTCGTCCTTGGCATAGACCGCACGGTTTCTTGAGATTACACTGGGCGGCCTGGTGATAGCAGGCACAGCGCCAGCATCTCTTCTCTGTCTTTATCCATGAGCACAATTGTTCCTTCTTTACCTTGCAGATGTTCCTACATTAGTTAATGTGGTACCCTGACTCGTTGCAGTATGCACAATAGGGTCGACTTTGGTTCTTCTTAGCGTCACCACTCAGGGTTTTGCTCCCTTTGTCCCCACGACTGTCCTCAGTCCCCTGTAGGACGGTGGCAAACTGCTTGTCGTTTTGTTGGTTGAATTTATGCATCGGTCTTTCTCCAGCCCTGTTAGAGTGTGCACGACGCTCAACTCCCTGGCAGCTAGACTCGAACTTCAGCCAATCTATACGAAGCAGGAGTGACAGCACTGACAGAACAGTTCATCCAAAGTCAATGACACTGATCCCCACCCAGCCCTACACCTCGACCTATATCCTATAGTTGGGGAGTGAGTAGCTACCTGTGATCTCTGTAAGCTAGACTGAAGAGGTGTGTTTTCACCCTGGACTTAAAGATGGAGAGTGAGGCAGATTCCCGCACTGCTGCGGGAAGACCATTCCACAGCTGTGGAGCTCTGTAGGAGAATGCTCTGCAGCCCAGCGTA
>JAACJT020001275.1:0-15716 GCA_009936485.2 Gymnarchus niloticus | reverse complement strand
TGTGTGTGTGTGTGTGTGTGTGTGTGTGTGTGTGTGTGTGTGTGTGTGTGTGTGTGTGTGTGTGTGTGTGTGACTATGTGGTCCCTGCAGTAACTAGTGTACACTGTGACCCTGGACCTGGCCAGTGCTTTCAGTGATAAGTTCTAGAAATTATATATATTTTCTTCTCATTGCTAGCTGCAAATTAATAATGTATTGCGAGGTTCTAGTTTTGGGTTCTGTTGTGAAAAAGCCAGGCATTGTGTCAGTGAAAATAAGAACCAATTCAGCTTCAGTCCCACTTAAATGCAGTTAGATAAATGAAAGGAGGAGAGGGTCATCTTGTCACACTGTTCTCACCATGGCATACAAGGGGTACTCATCAATGCATGGTTTGGGGCAGTGGGGGGGTGGGGGGTTCCTGACAGACTACATTCCTGAAAAGTGACTCATTAAGTGCCATGCAGTTTGAAGAAAGACATAACACCAAAGAACATTCGTCAGTACGCTGTGGATATTGAGAGTCTACACATCCTTGAAATCCCCCATTATGAAATTTTAGCTTTTTTGAAGTAAAGACTTTTTCATTGTCTTGAAAGTCTATCATCTTCATCATCATCATCGTCATCCTCATCATTTTTCTGCCACTTCTCCCAGGTGAGGGTGGCGGTAAGTGTATTATTAGTTTTTCCTGAAAGTGATACATTTGATATAAAACTTGAATGTTGTTGCTTAGGAGTTCTTATTAAAGGTGAAAAAAGGTCCCACGTAATTTGTCTTGATTTCACCTTTTATATTAAAAAAAAACTAAAATTTCAGCTACATCATCTAGCCTTTTGATATCCATTGTAGATATTTCTTCCTGTATGTATATACATATGTGACATTGATGGTATTACGCAGCATTTGTGGTATGCCCAAACCAAGCAGGGAGAGTAGGAAATTTTCAAAAAACTAAACCTCATTCCCCAGCAGTGTGCTTGAGATTATACAAAGCAGGACTTAATGAATTCCAAAGATCATTCATACTGAGCCGCTTTGACAAAATTACCAAAGCATTTTATTATAATGCTGTCCAGTGTACACTGAGACCTTTCAGAGCTGGTGAAATGGAGCTGTCAGCAAATATTCATTCCTCCAGCCATTGCAAGCTCCAGGTATGGAGTCCTGGGAGATGACATTGCAGATTTTTTTTTTTACAAAATCAAATTCAATGCAAGATTGAAATGTGTCAGGAATCCAGAATGTGTGGTTTACCAATTTAAATATGGATCTCTTTAATGCAATAATGTGCGAAAAGAAACAGGAATTACAATGAGTAGGCTGCTGATTTTCATGTGAAGTGCACTTATTATATGGATTAATTATTCCTTGTTAATTTACGTCCCAGTCATTCCAAACTGTGGAGTCAGAGTGAAATGTGTGGAATGTACTGTCGCTATTTCCAATGCACAGAATTGTGAAAAGGCTTGCAATGACATCTGAAAATGTCTTCCGTGTTAAAGCAATGTTCCACAACAATATTGTTAAACCCAACTGAGCCTCATCGGTGATGATGGATTAACTTTCTGAAGGACATGAGAATTTTACATAATAGTCCAGTTTGCTGTTGTGTCTTTGTGAGTAAAAAAATTAAGGCACACTCACATGTGCTATTCTTTGACTTTTTATAACACCCAGAATTCACAAGAAACTGTTGAGAGGAAACCAAAAAGCAGAATAAGCGAGATCATCTTTTTTTTTTTTTTATGTATCACTACTGGATTTTTTTGGACACATTTATTGGCAAATAACAGTCGAGAATACATGTAGTGAACAATGAAACTGGGATGACAGCTGACAATTTACAGGTCACTTAAATGGACAGAATGAATGAAAGGGGCATTCATTAAAGTATGAATTAAAAGGATTTTTCACACCCAATGACACAGACGTGCATGATGAGAGACTAATTATAATTAGTGACTAATTATAATTACTTTGTAAAATACATCAACATTCACCCTTCCTAATCCCATACTGCCTTGTCAACTGACACTGATTCAACTACAGCATGTTGTTGGACTGGAGTAGGAAACTTGTTGCAAACACAGGGAGAGCATAGAAAGTCAACAAAAACAGAGATGGGTGGGATTTCAAGTCCCCGCCTCTGGAAGAGTGAACCCACTCTGCCTGAATATCTAAAACATAAAATCTTTTGTGTCCATTCTTCTGTCTTCCAGCTGTATATCCTGATCATGGTGTGATGGAGTTGTATCATCTCATATTAAATAACTTGTGATTTTACATACAGTATAGGTGTTTTCACTTTTTTGTAACTCATAATTTATCATTTTAGTGCAGGCTTGTTTTATATTAAACACTTCAATCCAATTGTTGTTCAGTTGACTTTTTTGTTTTAAATCAGTAAGCTTAGTGTGTATATGCAATGTAATGTAAACGATGCCATCATAAGTTATATTTATAAACCACACAAAGTAAACATATCATTCAACTCATGTTTTAATTTTATTCCCCATGTTTTGACCTATTTTGAGGGGAAAAAACATAGCAGTGAAATGTGAATAAAACTCAGAATTATCAGATTTCATCTCTTAAATTTTAATTCCAATACAGAAGTCAGTTGAGTAGAGTTTAAAGCAAAACAGAAATGCTTGCTGGGGATGCCAGTGCATGACATACATCATGGCAGGACCCTTGTCACAGAAACGCCATCTGTCTGAGAAAAGGAGTTCAGCACCACGGACAGCACCCACCCATCACTTCGTCTGACAAGCACAATTCAATAATCATTCACAGCTGGGCCTTCATTACCTCAGCAAGGCAGCAAGGTCTCAGCTGAGCAGGACTAATCATGGAGGCTCTATCCAGTCTCACAAGGAGGAAAGGAATCCTACACCTGTAGGTAACATATCAAGGAGCCTGGAAGAACCCAACTCTCATACCTAAAGGAACATGACTGGGCAAACTGTCTCATCACTGTTCTGCAGCGATCAACATCTCACCTAAGGGACCGATCATCACTAGGCTGAGCTGTTCATCTTTTAATTGTCACCTTACTAGAATATCACTAATAAAAGCACACTTTTTTGCATGGCAACCCAGCCCGAAGCCCCCCTCACCCTGGTTGAGATTATATATAGTATATGCATATATTAATTGTTCACGCAGTTAACAAAATGTACTTTATTTTCAAGTGTAATTTGCTTTCCAGGTGCAAGACTTTTACATAAATATCACATTTGCTAACACCTGGAATTTCATTTAATTGCTCATGATAGAGTAGGTTATTGCAGTAAACATTGCCATCGGTGTATTTTGGGAATTAACTGATTTGATAAAAGCACGAGTGTCGCCTAAGCATAGCGGAATCATTTTAAACATTGTTTGTTGGAGTCATTCTGCGTTCTGTTGATTTAATGCTCTACCAGAGACTTTTATCCCAGCCTTTTTAACTGTCAAACTTTCTTCTGGAAAGAGCTTCACATACGTTTAATATGGCTTCACCACCATAAGAAGGAAACAAAAGAAATTTTTCTTAAAAGGGGGGGTTGAATTATGCATGTTGCAATATTCCTTTGCTAGATGTTCGTCATCTCCCTAATTAGAGTGTCACATTAATTAATTTCACCCTCGGTCAGCGTCCGCACTGCCTCTCGTAATTCCTTGCCATTAATAAAGACACCGTTTAAGGGATTTGACATTTCAAAGAAGTAATTTCCAGCCTGATGCTTTGCTAGTTAATGATGTGGAAATCTGACACACAGGCTAGGCAGGATCATTTACTGTACAGCTGCTGGAGTACCTGTGATGATGTAGAGGCTCCTGTACGGCCTTAACCTGACAATCCAGCAGGGACCTCCTGAAAGCACTTTCTCCCATCCCCTACATAAGCTACAGCAAATAAAATGTAGGAATTTCTTTTCAATTTTAGTAATACAGCTAGTATATCTCAGTATTGTCTATATGTGTACAATATATTATATTATATATATAATATATGCAAGGGTTTTATTTCTATTTTATTTTAGAGTTTTGGAGATATTCTCTTGGAAAACATAAATTGTTGCTGTGTGGTTTAGCAAAGGGAGTGTATCTGTTATTTTTTGTTTTTTTTTTTAACAGGTGGCTAAAATGCTACATGATGCAGTTTGGGTATAACATCCGTTTATGTAAGGCCTATTTTTGAGTAAGAAGGCTGAAGGGATTGAACACAAGGGAAATGATCTCCAGAGAGGTGGCATCTGGGATGAACCCGTGACTTCTGGCTTGACTGACATATGTGGGTGACGTTGTGGCTTCATGATGAAGAGACTGGGATTCAGACCAGAAGCAGCCCTGTCCAAATTACATAACGGCTTCTACTCCTGTCTGAGTAAAAGCCAGCTTTCATAAGTGGCTTTGTTTGTTTGGAGAAATGGACCCATTAAACCATTAAAACATATAATGTATGTGCACACTGGACCCTTAGCTTCAATTACAGGGAACCGCTATTTTCTCATAATGTGCTTATGAATTTGTCTTTCTAGGAATCCAGAAGGAAATAAATGCCACAGTATATCAGCCTCTCACACGATAGCTATGAAGTTGTGTTTTTTTTCCTACAAAAGCTCTGCATTTGTCATTATAGATGCTTCTCCTGATATGTTATATTAATCGTGATAAAAACGATTCCCTTTACTGTGCGACTCTCTTGGAAATGAACCAGTATGTTTTTCCAGTATGTTTTTTACTGGGGTTAAGGCTTCAGGGTGCTACTCCAGCTCCTGAGATATTTACCCATGATCTGTAATGCGAGGTTTTCTTGTCTCTGAACCTCTTAATGCTGCCACAGCTGACAGTTTTGACATTCGCTCATTTTGTTTGATTTTATGCTACTTTTGCTACCATTTTAGTGCATAAATAGCTTTAGTGCTTAGCACAGTGCAAATTAATGTCATGTATCATTATGGACATTGGAGCCACAGAAAGGCACGGTAAAAGGGACCCCTGATTATATGCGGACATCCACGGGCACATGCTCTTGGGAGGCATGAGTGCAGCTGCAAAACACTGCTTTTAGATGTCTTGAAAATGAGGCCATTGTGTTATTTCTGCCTCATGACTTTGTTTTGCTGCATAATATCACTGGACCGAGGGAGCCAGTCTATGGGCTTAGACTACCATTCACCAGTTCATATTCTCTTTTCATGACAAAATTGAATATAAAAAGCAGGGGATTTTCAATTTACGTTCATTCTAAACAAAAGTAGTGAGAGCACAATAAATCAACACTTAGACCCCTTGCTCACGTGTATGCTTGTAGATGTTTATGTTATACAGGAATAACTTTTATTAAATGTTCTGCCAGTTAAATAGCTAGTAGAACTGTGCAAACTTTTTTGCATGATGTACAGTATATGTTCAACCCTCAGTTAATCCGGAAAGAATGATTGATTTTTTTTAGCTAAGTGATATTAAGAACTAAAGTCTTTGTGAACCTGAGCATTACCAGCATTTGAAGAATGGATGGATGGATGGATGGATGGATGGATGGATGGATGGATGGATGGAATATAAAATGATGCATACATATATTGTTCTCTACATATGAAGATATCCCACACATACTGCATTTAAGCCTCTCTAAAGCCTCTCTAAAGAAGTGTATGGTGATGGGGTAACTCACTCATCTTCATTCAACAGTGCTGGAGATACAACTTCAGACATGCATTGTGTTAGCTAGTTCACTTTAAGCACTGTCAAGGACTGTCCATCCACAGCCAAGTAAAACCAGACTTGTCTCTCTCAGGTCCACTTCCACATCTATAATTCAGGTTATGATTTGAGAAGCCATGAGAGTCAGGCCGTGGTACCATATGCAGCTTCTGGTTCCGTGTTTTTCAAGGCCCTGATTTTGACAAAGTAGCATGCACCAGTTTAAAAACAAAATATTACATTTTTTAAGAGAAAAATCAGTAAAACCCCACACCTAGAACCATTTCATGAGATGTGTCTCCCATGTTCTTGACTTGATCAGGCAATTCATGATCGTTGTAAAGGATAAACATAAATGTTCCTTTATACAGATGTGAACATCATACTGTACTGCAGGATACAGAAGATGAGCAGACAACTGCTAACTTGACAAACCATAATATGGGTACAGGTCAGATCACAACTCAAAATTAGCACATGAAAAAATAATTTAGTTCCTAATATCATCATTTAACAATAAGTATTGAAATCTGTGGATATTGGTATGAGAATAGATGATGCAGACCAAGTATTCTACAGGAATTTCCATAGTTACCAGTCATGCTATTACCCTAATGAAAGAGGAGTGAAGAGCAGCACCTGATGAAGAATTTATCTTAAAATGACTTGAGCAGAGTATCAGAATAGGGTTAAAATATTGTGTCATTTTTCCATACTTTTCCATTTGCGTGCTTTTTCTATTCCTTTTTTTCTGGTTAATCGGCACTCTTAAAGAGGCAAAATAACTGATTCTCTGGTCTCTAGAGTAGTTTGCAATCCCCCCCATTTAAAGAAACACCCCTCCTGTTTGCCTCCTGACGTTTTAATGCCGGGAAACGCGACTGTATTTCCTTTGCAGCTGACCCGGTGTGGATTTGCAGTGTTTGTGAAGCTCTTGGTTAAAAGTGAAGGGCTCTTTGGAGAGTCAGTGGAGAGCTGGGTTCAGTGTGGTGGAGATTAAGGTGAGGGGATCTGACGCCCCCCGGTGACCATGATTACCATGATTCCTGTGTCATTGTGTCAACACAGCAATTGAAATGTGTGCTGCTGGTTTTGAACCCATATGGCCAAAACGATATCAGCCTTTTACACATTACTGACCAAAATAAAACAGTGTGACGTACCACTCAACCGCAGCATGGTTTGTAGTGTAATGTCTTGAAACATGCATCTATACTGTATATCATTTTAAAATGTTGCCAGTACATATCGAAACCACTGCATTGCATCATCCTGTGACAGTGGGAGGGTTGTCAAGGTTGTGTCTTCTGCGGGTCTTACGCAGGAATGTAAAACATTCACGCACGGATGCATCACATTTCTAGTGATCCCTTCACTTCACTGCTGACATGCTGTCGATCCAGCTGTCGACCTTACCTCCGAGGCTTGGCTGCATGTATACCTCAGCTAGCAGCATGCGTGGAGTGTAATTCTCCTTTCACATAAGGCCGTAAGGCCAACGGGAGCCTTATAATGTAAATTTTGCGGCTCACAGGCATAGAACTGCTAACTGTCACTTCTAGGAAAGTTCTTTGTAACGCTAGAGGTGCATGCCATAGGGAAAGGTAGATTAATTACCATATTTTATGTTATTCTGATCTGAGCAGGTGAATATATTAAAGAAATTTTACAAAGGCAGTTTTGCAAAAGATCATCTTCACACGTGGCACCGAAGTAAAAAGTGTGTCTTCAGGTCTTTTGTAAGAATAATGTTAGATTTTCTGTAGGAGCTGAGCACGGGGTCCAACACGACACAGGGATGGAAGTAAGGAATATGAACTTCTTTAATAGGCAAGAATGGGCACAGGTCAAGAAAAGCAGCAAAGAGCAATGTAAACAAAACACGGCCAACGTTACATGGGCATAGGGAAGGTCACACACACTAAAAACAAAGAAACACATCACAGAAAGGGTGTGGGGTCAGCTGTCGTGGTCTTATAGTTTAAAGAGGAACACAATCTTGAATGATGACTGAGAATGAGATATGGTTCAGCTAAACCATGTCCTCATCACAGGACTTTACCCTGCCTCCAACTGCAGACCTACATAACAGCTTTTTTTCATAGTGTTTTGTAAGCATCAGACTGTTTTTCCCCAATTTCAGCATAGGAACTAGTTCTTGTTTTTTCTAGCTCATCCCTGTGCCTTTAAGAAGTAATTTTCATAATTCCTTTTTTCCAATCTTACTATCTTCTGATGAGTAGTAATTACTTTTATCCGTATGCTTCGTACTTGCAACCAACAGTCTAATTATCCCTCATTTCTAAGACTTTCATCATTTTTAGGTGTCATGAGGGAAGGAGGAAGCCCGGAAGATTTTTATTTTATTTTATTTTTTTTTTTTTTGAAGGAGTAGATTGATTTAATTGTGTTGACTGACTTCCAGACTCAGTTGTTTTTGTACATCTTGGAGTACTTGCTGTGTTTTATGATCTACCAGTGCAGTCCTTGTCCTCTGTGCCATAGCATGAGTTGTGGTTGAAGTTGTGCCAGCATCTTTTTAAAATAATCTTCATTCATGTTTTATAAAGACTTTAATAAACATCCCCGCCCTAAATATAAATCAGAATGACCTAGATGCTGTATGCATTTACATGCATCCACAACATTAGAACAATTAATTGCTACAAAGGAGTGATGCAAAAAGCATCATTTTGGCAACAGAACACTGCAGGCGACTGTGACTGTTCTTCAGTATTTCTTTAATTGCACAATTGAAACATTCTACTCTTAAATAACAAAAAATGACTGTTAAGCTTTCTAAACAGAAAATTACACGATGAACATAACCGGGAATATAACCAGTACTATGGTATGTAACTGTAATCTTAAGCAGTCAAGGATGTTTACTGTGTTTCAAAATTATTATAATCCATCCATACTACATATCCAGTACAGGGTTACTGTAAACCTGGGGTCTGTCTCAGGAAACACAAGGCACAAGGCAGTTCATTGCTAGTCATTATTCAGCACAACTGAAATGTAGTGTCTTACATATGGTTGTTTATGCATTTTATTACCTGTAGTTAACATATACAATCGTACTGTATCAACACCATCACAAGCTTCTACTTTGCATACTGTATATAATTGCATAAGCTTTATAAATGTTTGTTTTGGGATTCGTTTAGTATGCACTGCATTATTTCCAAAGCTACGATTCACCAGCAGCTTCTGCTGAGAACAATATCTCTGGCCCCAAATGGGAATTGTAATGTTCAACAACAAAGAGCCACAACTCTTTAACAGCTTGTTTGGCAGGAAAAACAGCCTAAAACAAGAGGGAAAAAGAAAAAAAGAGAGAATTTGACTGCAACTCCTTTATGGTAGTTCTGAGATCTAATTTATTCTTCAGGTCCTGGGAATGTCACTACGGGGAAATTAAAGAATACACACAAGTCTATGTGAAATTACATAAGATTTGATTTTGTTTGTATAAAAGGATATTGTCACCATTTATTCTAGGTAAAGTATACTCGAGCAACTAAAATATCTATTACAAATGAGACAAATCTTACAACCTCGTGCACCAATTTAAATGCATTGTTCAATATCCATAACAGGAAATTTTGAACGAAAGCTATATACATATCAGGAAAGTGCATTTCTCAATACATAAATAAATGAAAATTAGCCTAATGAAGAAATAAACGGTGCATCTGTCAATCCTCAAATCCCAGGTGAGAAAATTTGTCAGTAGTTTTAGCTTTAATGGATGTCAATCAATATTTCTCTCCGCATTCTCTATCTGCTGCATTAAACAAAGGTTCTGCTTGTTCTTCTACTGTCAGGCCAAACACTTAAGGGAACTGTGTGTATTACAGCACATACAACTGAAGCATTTGAGAAAGATCAAGTTTCGTTCTCCAGGCAAGATGTTTTCTTCAAGCACATATTTAGAATTCCTCGTGTTAAAACTGACACATCCAACCAATTAATGAAAAATCACACCCAACTGTAATTATTGCATTAAAAAGTGCACATACTGTACGAATCACTGTGGTTTCAGTGCTATACAACTTTTCATTTACAAGTGTGACGTTACATAATACTCTCTTTTGACATATTCGTTAAAGCCATTTTGACTTAAAATATTTCAGATTGTGTTGAAATGATCTGTCCCTTTATTTACTATGATATGAATTGATCGAGGGATCACTTTGGACATCAAAGTAGCACCTAGCAGTAGATTGCAGCTATTCGCCATTAGTTATGCTCATTATGGAGCGAGAAAGATACTGCATTATCACCTCATACCATTAATCTGTCTTTGGGGAAGTAAGGTGAAAACGAAGGGAAAGACGAAAAGGTAATCACGTGTAACTGGGAGCTCACAGCTTCCACCACCCCCATATTTGAGTGTGCGTGTGGAAGCACACATGTCAGACTGATACGCTCAGGGCCTTGGTCCTCAGGTGTTCACCGCAACATCTGGAAATGTGGAAAACTGCTAGTGAAAACATGTTCTCATATGAACTTCATTTTATTTATATGATGTTGAAAAGGACCGCCTTCTGTTCATTCTTGCCTTTTAAATAAAGCATGTTCCTCACTGGTCGCAGCTGCCATCCATTACCTTTGCTCTTATTCCCAGGTGATGTGCCCTCCAGACATGCCACACCATTCTGTTGTTAAGCATTGACAATCAATGACAAGAACAATTTACTATTTTTGCATAACTTCAAATCTTGTTAGAGATGCAAAAAATAAATTATATTAATTTGAAAAATGTATTTAATACTAATAAAATGAATGCATTATGCTTGTTTATATGTTTTGTGGCAAAGTCTATAATTCCATGCTCACCTGTGAGTTTACTTTTGACCGTGATGGTTTACTGTGTCATCGCCCCCTGATTATCCAAATCCCAAACACGTGATTATCCCAGTTATGTAATCACCACATCAGATAACCTGTGAATGCAATCAAAAAACCAAAAGGGCCAAAAGTTTTGCATTTTGTTGAGTTACTTATGGTTACGGTTAGGGCTGGGTCAGGGTTAGGGTTGTCATAGTTAGGATTAGGGTTAGGCCCATAGAAATGAATGGAAGGTCCACAGAAGGTCAGAAGTATAAATGGTGTGTGTGTGTGTGTGTGTGTGTGTGTGTGTGTGTGTGTGTGTGTGTGTAAGTGCATGTTAAATAGGTTGCATAACAAGATTTGGACTAAGAATAAAAATTATACTACGACTGACTGGTTTTAATGATTAAAAATATTATTTTTTTATTGCCTAACCCAGTCCTTCTCTCCTCTTGTATTAAGCTGCCTTGAAAGCGCTAATATTTAGATACATTTATATTAGAATCAGAATTATATTTATTGGGCAAGTATGTTGACACATACTAGGAATTTGGATCTGGCCGTTGGTGTCTCTTGAGTAATACAGGAAGAGAGTATACAGGCAATAAACATCTTATTTATAAACAATATACATTTCAATACTATACAGTATTGAATACAACTCTATGGCATAGCAGATGGTACTGCTCAGTTATTTATGAGGGTGAATGCCTGAGGGAAGAAACTGCTTCTGTATATGGTAGCTTTGGTATGAAGTACTCTGTAGTGCCTGCCAGACAGGAGGACTTAGAAAAGCTTGTGTCCAGGGTGTGAGGAATCTGTAATGATTTTCGCTGTCCATTTCCGGGATCTTGAAGAGTATAAGTCCTGGAGGGTGGGTAGGGGAGCACCAGTGACTTCCTCCTCTGTTCTTATGGTTCTCTGCAGTTTGCGCCTGTCCTGTTTTGTGGCTGCACTGAACCAGACTGTGATGGATGTACACAGGACAGATTCAATGGCTGCGGTATAGAACTGGATTAACAGCTCCTGTATCAAGCCATGCTTCCTCAGCTGCCACAGAAAGTACATCCTCTGATGGGCTTTTTTGAGGATGGATTTGGTGTTAGCCTCCCACTTCAGGTCTTGGGAAATGGTGGTTCCCAGAAACTTGAAAGTCTCCACAGGGCTGTAGGAAATTGTGAGGGGGAGCAGCGCCGAGCGGTGTTTCCTAAAGTCCACTGTCATCTCCACCGTTTTGAGCATGTTCAGTTCCGAGTTATTCTGGCTGCACCAGAGCACCAGCTGTTCAATCTCTCGCTGATACGCAGACTCGTCGTCATCTTGAATGAGTCCGATGACCGTGGTATGGTCTGCAAACTTCAGGAGTTTCACAGCTGGGTCCTTGGAGCTGCAGTCGTTGGTGTAAAGGGAGAAGAGCAGTGGGGAGAGTTATTAAATGTGAATTATTTTCAGTGCATCAAGTTCCTTCAATTATTTGTTGTTATATGATAAATCTATTAGCGTCCATCAGTTTTACAGAAATGCCCTCATATTTCTAGTACGATAAATCACAAGTCAAGCCAATTCTTTGTCGTAAGTCATGATACACATCCGTTTGTCCATTTTTAAGATGTGTGTCTCCATTGTTCAGTCCTCAGTCTATCAGAGGCAGCAAAGCAAGCAGGATGCAAAGCACCCTGAGAAGGAAAACAAATACACACGTTTACTGCAGAAAAATCATCTCAGGCATCGATTCACACAAACAGCATGTTTCCAGGTACTGAAAATAAACAGGCGTACCTGTAAGGAACCAGAGACAATCGCAAAGAGGATCTGCGAGTTTCTCAAAAGAGTAGTAAGACTCCTGAAGTGAAAAGCAGCTGTTTATTTCTGCTAGGCCAGGAGCTTTCATTTACACTGTGTTGATCATTAGACGTCAGTCAGAAGCAACTGAAAAGAACACTGCATGTCCATGTGCTGTGTCACTGAAAATGAATAGATTTTCAGAATGGCCCAAGTATTCCATTGGAAATTCTCGGAAATTACTTTTCATCTAGCCTTGAAACAGGGATAGTATTTGTGCAGTTCAAGCATTTGTGTGCTTCTTGGGCTCACTGTGGCTCAGTGGTTTGCACCCTTACCTTGAACCTCTCAGTTTGGGGTTGAATCATGTTCTTTATCTGTGGAGTTTACTTTGCTTCATGGGCTTTATAGGCTTCCTCCTACAATCCAAAGACATTCAGTTTAGGCTGATCAGTGACTAAATTGTCTGTAGTGTGTGATTGGGTGTGTGTTACTGTGCCCTGCGATGGGTTGGCACCCCATCCAATATGTTCACCCATGACCCTCTAAAGGACTGTTTGGATGATCGATGCATGATTCTCCAGATGAGTGTGTTTTGTAGAAATTCAGGGATAAAATGATCAACTCTGTTCTCATAATCGATATGCCTCAGATGTTAAAAAACAGCTTTATGATGGAGATTTGGAATACATGTAGGACATTAATGAGCTCACCACAGTAGATTGACATTTTAAAAATAACTTTAACGGGCATCGTTGTTAACCCTCCCCCTTCAAAAAGTTTCAGCAAAACATCCAGTTATTAAACATCTACTGTGTCTTACAACTGTTTATCCAGATATAACATTAATTTTACATTTTAAGGGTTGGTCATCCTTCCTTCTGTCAATATTACAAATGGTTCCATTTATTCGGAAGAACATAAATAGGCACAAAGTTGAAAAATGAAACTCTTAAGTTCGGTATTTTATTTACACAAGATAATAGGGAGCAAAAAGAGTTAACCCTTACTGTTGGTGGAAAGTGTTTCAGCAGTCCTGACAGACGTTGGAAGCTTGTTCAACTACTAAGGCTGACAGCATAGATGCACTGGAGGGATGTTTCTGTGCTGGTTTCTACCAAGGTGAGTCAAATATCTTATGACAGTCAGAGCTAAATAATGCTTCACGTGGAAGTGGGAGTTTCACTGCACAGCTGCACAAAGAAATCAGTAGTAATGTTCATGATATTAACAAAAAATGCTCTGATAAGGAAGCCGGTGAAACGTTCCTTAATAGACAGCAAAAGTTAAAAAGTTCAAAAAGTATGTTTCATTTTAAATAGTCCACTTAATGGAATTTAAACCACAGCACAGTGAATTGTACATTTAGTAATTTAGTCACAGGCTTAATAATCTGTATGTGTAATAAAAATAACTGCACGATTGGACAAGTATAGATAGATAGATAGATAGATAGATAGATAGATAGATAGATAGATGTAATCCTTCTCCATTCATATTTAAACTGGTTAGATATAACCAATAGAAAACTAATATGCTGACATCGGCAGTATAATGACTGTGATATTCTAATAAGTACTCAAGTACAGAGTGACTGATGCAGAGCTTGTTGTTTATCTTAATAACAGTGATCTGTTTTAGCTAGCTATTTAGTTAACAGCAGTCATTTTGAAGTGATATTAACAGCAGTATATTTCACCAAAAGTGTGTACGTCAAGCAGTCAGTGAGTCGTTACAAATTGCCGTTCTTTTTGTGCATTGTGAAACAGATATACATTCAAACCTATGGGTAAACGTTGGTTGAAAAATAAATGTACGCAAACACAAAAACAAGGGTAGAAGACACCTCTTTGAAGGGGATGTTCTGTAGCATGGAACTTACCTTAGTATTTATAGCCCTGGATTGAAAATACTATGTTAAGTGTAAGATTTCCATGAAATTTGTTTTAATGCTTTGTTTTAATGGGACAAAAAGTAAATCACCATTCTTTTGTTACATTGGCCCAAATTACACACCCTAACTGCTTGCCCTCTATTGCACTTGCCCTATGGCAGCCAATATTTAATAGACCAGGGGAGTATAGTTGTACTTAACTTATGTGACCTGCTGTCATGGTTAAGAAGAATGATTGATTGTGCAGCGGAGTTCTTAAACCTATTGAATCATGTCCCTGGAACTCTAAACTGTCTGTTTGAAAGCAAAACACGTGTAGGGTTTGAAAAAATACTGCATAAAAGTCTTTTTATCCTCTTCTGGTAGGCCTTGAGAGAGCACCATCCCAGTGACTTGCAATCTTAGAGCAGATTCAAAGTAATCTTGCCATCTTGGTTTTGAACCTAACAGAACGACAGCGATACCGACGTGCATCACAGTGTCGCGTGACACACTGAACAACAGATGTAAGAAACATAGAAAGGGTTTGGCTGTTTGGGCAAAGCGATCTTAATCCATGAAGTAAAGAAATGCTCTGTACTTTAGTGCAGACATAGTCAAAGTGTGTGTTCCATCACAGCATCAAATCTACATGTACAGTACACCCTGGCATTTATAGAATTTGACTTGCATAATTTCCTTCTTGTGAATTGGTGGTTGCAATTCAAGTAGAATACCAGAAAAAGTTCTGTTCTTAGTAGCGAGAGATAATTAGTTTTGATCAAAAATTCAGTTGTCCACAGTTTTTGGATGCACTTGAGCATCTTAACGGTCAGCGAGAATATTTGAGATTTACCTGATTTGGTGTGTAAGCTTGCTAGTCATTGGTAAACAACAGGTTTGAGGGGCGCACACTTTAGTGGTGACAAGGAAATAGAATGTCAAGTTTATTTTGGCCAACTGCAGCCTGGTATTATACCAGTGAATAAGACAAGGTCTAATGTTCAACTAAGCCATTTTTGATGGTACAATATTAGGTGAAATAGCATTGAACGCTGATTAAAAATGCAAGCACAGTCCTGTACCTCAGGACCAGGGTTTGTCCAAAATGTTTGGACACTCCTGAAGGAGTGTAAGTACCACATCATGAAGTCCACAACCATCTTTATTAAAAATAATCCAATGGATCTAATGAATCTCAGCACAACTGTTGGAATCCAGCAGTAAAAACACTGGCACATGGATCATTTGAGTAGACACGTTTCAGTCTATTTTTAACTGACATCTCTGAATGACCTTTGAAATACTGAGTGTAAGCTTCCAAAAACCATTTAACCAGTTTCAAAGTAAATAGTAGCCATATAATAATGATATGATATTAAACTGACTGATTTGGCACAGTGCAAGCAAGTCCTATAGACTAGCTATAAAAATTTAGTTGTGTTGTTTATTGCTACTTACAGATACATACATGAGTTTGGGAAGGCTCCGAGAGGCGGTGGAGGACAGGGCGGCCTGGCGTGCTGTGGTCCATGGAGTCGCGAAG
>JAACJT020001274.1:4247-15726 GCA_009936485.2 Gymnarchus niloticus | reverse complement strand
TACCTGTACTCTAGAGGGATATGAACTCCACTGGGATCTACCTGTACTCTAGAGGGATATGAACTCCACTGGGATCTACTTGTACTCTACAGAATACGTATTCTGGAAGGGGTAGTTCTGTTGTGGTAGGGACTTGTTAAAGAGAAGGAGATGATTCTCACAGAGTTGAGATTAGATAAACTCATAAAACATAGCCTGAGACACCCAAAATGACTAAATAAATAAAACAACCCAAAATGTGTAAATACTTTAAAATGTTAAAGCAGTTCCTCAGACTATTTAATGGAACAGTGCCTTGTAAGATCAGCTGTGTGTAGATATCCACTATGGTAATCTTTCCCAACAAATCTTGATTTAAAGTCTGAATCTAAATTTTTCTTCATGTCTGGATATAAAAGGTAATTCAACAATCATGTCTAATCGCTAGAACTAAAGCGTTTAACTAAACATGAAATCACTCAGCAATCAAAGTGCAAACTTGATGTTGCAGCCTCATTCTTAGGTATTAATGTGTCTTGGATTACGTAGCCTCCTTTGAAGACCACACTGGCTGAAGCTTGAAGCTAGAGTGCTTCTGTCTGCTCCTTGCTGGCCTGGCAGCTTTCTGCAGCATCTGATATCAGTGAATTATGGAGCCTGGCCCTTTCACTCAGCCATTCTTTCTCTGGGTTCCCATGGACACGTCGGGGTTTTTGTTCTCCTACCGTACGACAGAGGTTTCGCCTCATGTAGCAAATATAATAGCAGTTATTTTTTTCTCTTTTGTTAAAACACAGAGATTGATCTTTTATTAAATGAGATAAAAAAGGGTTCTTTATCATAACATAAAAATTAACACACAAATAGCTTCTTCCTCAACAGGGTCAAAGGAAATCCTCGTGAATGGATGACGTTCGGCCTCATGTTATGATTTACTTAAATTATACCCCAGAAATTCCCTGGAATACTGGAAACTTGAAGGGTTAACGTAAATTTTATCAGTAAAATGTACAGCTGTGTAGTCAATAACCCACTGACAAAACAGCACCATGTAAATCTGATTACAACAGTCATTTTTTCCCTTGATGTTTTCAGTCTGATTTCTTTTAATATAACAAAAAAATTTTCACCAAAGAAATAGCTGCCAAGCTGGCCCAGAAATATTCAAAAATGATTATTTCATTGAAATCCATGTTACATTTTAAAAAATACACTTGTGTCCACTTATATATGAAATCATTTCATTCTCTTCCAGTCTTTCTCCACAAGGGCTAGGAGGCATTTAGTTTAATTTTCCTTCAATTAGACATGCTCTGCCCTAAAGGTCAGTCCCACTGTATTCATTATCCTAACGCTCGCTAATGACCTCCTTGGATGACCTCCGTTAAGACCCACTCAGCCTCCTGGCCATTTGATTGACAGTGAAACTCTACCCCCAAAGTCTTCAAGCAGAACGCTCATCGCAGAGAATAGATTGGGCATTGTTTTGCTATGTGCTCCTCCATGGTTCCCTTGCACTTGAATATTCTAGGGACAAGAGGTGGCTCTTGGTCATCTCCCAGGAGGTATAAGCCCATTGAAATGGATGAATGTTTTGACTCAAAGGTGGGAGAGGTCATGCAAAATCACACCAGCACTCAATGCATGCTCCCTCTTGTGGTCATGATAGAGTGGTGCAGATGGTCATCACAAAAGGAGGAGCAGTGATTCTTAAAGGGTTATAACATTTTCATACAGATTTCATTCAAGGGACTTTTTCAGCTACATTTCAACGGGGTGGAGGGGCCTTATTGTTTGACATTACCTAGAGGAAACATACAAACTGACCTCATGTAAATCACAAACTATTCTGGGTTTGAGTGATGTGATTATATGACAATGATGAACTGTCATAGAGGGCTGCAGAGCAGAAAAATACCACAATGGGATGTAAAATTTTAACAGGAACCACAGAGTAATTCCAATCAAACTGTATAAATTGGTCACAGACTGTTCTTTACACAACTGAACAATCTTTGGTAGTCCAGACCTTACTTAATTTGAACCGGGTCTAATGTATACATATATATAACCTGATTTGAACAGAGTGTTTGCTCAGCCTACTGACACACCTGTTGTTTATGTTCTAATGAGTGTTTATGGGAAACAGCCAAAAAACGCTGGCATGCTTGATCTGAACTTAAAGCAGCAAAATTAATTGTAGCTTAGCAACAGCTTTTTTCAGTTTGCGTCCCGCTCTGTTTTTTAGCGCGATGGGTGAGGCTATAACGTCATAAAGTCGGATACAAACAGGATTGTAAAACTGAAGAACCAAATAAAGGTAGACGAACATTTATTTGCATAAAAACCTAAATACAGCTGTCTTCAGCCCAGCAGTTTCATCTTTAAAAAGCAAACAAATTGGGCTGGAGGAGAGACCGCTCGGCTAGGCTTCTGCACGATGGGACATGAAGAAGACGAAAGAAGGAAGGCTTGATGAAAAAGGTGATTAAATATGCCTCGAAGGACTACCAGCCACCCTGAAAATGAGCCTCATCACCACACCCAAGAAATCGAGACCAGAGTTTCAGAAGCAGACACTTAGGCAAACCTTGGCAGTTTAACATGCAGCATTTTCATGGAGCAAATTCAACTCAATTTTATTTATACAGCGCCTTTAACAAGAAGCACTGTCACAAAGCGCTTTACATAGTCCCGAGCCCAGAGTCCCCAGAGAGTAAGCCAAAGGTGACAGTGGCAAGGAAAAACTCCCTCAGAAGGAAGAAACCTTGGGAGGAACCAGACTGAAGGGGGAAGCCCATCCTCCTCAGGCCAACACCGGGCAGGACAAATTAGTTAATACAAATAAGAACAAATATGCCCAAAATACCTACCGTTCATGACCATATAGTATATTCACTCTCAAGTAGTCATTCTGCATTTCCCCTATGTGTCCTTGAAGACATTTTGTCTCAAAAATGGTCCTTTTAGCATACTGAATGAAACATTCTTCATCTTTTTATCTATAAATTCTTCAAGTAAAGCTGTCATCTAGTACTTTGCTACATTATAAGATGTAGTTTTTGATATTGTAGAATAATGTATGAAATTATCACTGTGCTTTGCAGATCTCATTAAATGGACATATTTAATACTTTATATTTGTGATACCATTTAGTGAAGAAGCATAGGATTTTATTATTTACAAATCCTTGGAGTTACATCCCTTTGACGAGGAATGTAGTGAGAATGTGAAAGTTGTGATTATATTCACAATACGCCACAGCAACATATAAAGCCATTATGCTTCTATAAATTATTTCTACTGTTACAACTGGATATACAAATTTAGTTGAGAACTTGTTAATAAAATGAAAAATTATTATGCACTGCATGGTGGCTGAATGGCGTGTGTGAGAAGTTCACATGTTCTCTGTATTTGTGTGGGTTTCCACCACCTACAGTGCAGAAACCTGTAGCTGAATTGGTGTCTTTAAGTTGCCTAGTGTATGTGTGTGTTCTGCAGTGGAATGGCATTCTGTGCTGACTGTCCCTTACTCTTGTAGATTCCAGGATATTGGGACCCAGTACTGGATGGATGGATGGACGGACGGACGGACGGACGGACGGACTATTCTTCAGTAAATTAACCAGTTCTTGACGAAAAACCAAAAAGTGTTTCCCAGTAGGGCCAGCTCATTGTATCAGAGCCATTCCAGCTGCCTATTAGCAAACCCTTTGTCTAGTAGCTGCCTTGTGTGTTTTTTGGGGGTATTCCTGTTAATTTGGATGCTGTCATTAGCAGTGAATAGAACTCCCCCCATTTCACGGGCCTCTGAGTCAGCGGTGGTATTTGGACACAGTTCTTTTCAATTAAGATGATGGGGTGTTTGCGTTGTCACTGTGAATGTCACACCATTGTTTTCTTTCCTACAAGCATGCCCCCTATTAGCTCTGCAGCAACTCCCTCGATTTATCCTCAGTGGTGGACCGACTTCCGCTCGTCCATAGTCCAGCATTAGATCATCGTTAGACCCAGGGCATTATGGGACGTGCGATCAAGGTACACAGCAGCCCCTGCTGCTTCACAAATCTCTGGCTAACACCGTACTGGTGATTTAAAAAAAAAAGATTTAAAAAAAAAAATATATATATATATATATTACTTATGTGTGCAAAGATCTAAGGTTTAGCCATATTTTATTATTTTTTACACAGCTGGGGTTTTGAAATCACTGACCAGGATTATAATTGAATATTTATGTTGTGTTGAACACTAGCACACTTGCATTCATTGTTTTCTGTCTGGAGATTCTTGTACGCAGCCCGGGGTTGTATAAAAGCACATCATTTTAAATATTTTAGTGGCTGATTAATGAATAGTGACATAGTCAGACTGGAAAAGCAGACTATAATCCACAATTTCCTGGTAAAAGGAGGTTACTGAGAAATTCACATCTGCAGTATGACATCTCACATAACAGCCACACGTTCTGGGAATCTTCATTGTTTAAAATAACAATAACATACAATTAAAATAGCATACATATAGCGAAAGATATGAAACGACACAAGTATGCTGATGTTAAATTTTCACATCCCTTCAAAATTTAGCACAAAAGATAACTGCACGTCACACCACAGTTCATCGCCCTCACCACATCTACGGATTCCTGACTTCACTGGCACGGCACCCAAAAGGACTGTGGGTAATTAAAATACCATCTGTGAAAAGGGTCTCCCCTCCCTTACGGAAGGGGCTGGCACTCAGCACCCATAGCAGGCTCCAGGCATGGTATCCAGTAAGCACAGGGGGGAAGTGTGGCACACACCCCAGAATTTGCAGGGCTCGAGTACCACTCACACAACAAACAAGACATATGCCCAAACTACATTGTTAAGCATTTAGAGGTCATTTTGAGGGATCCCCAAGCCAGTGAGGAGATCTACTCCATTCAGCATGCTCCTGTTATTCCCAGGGTCTCCATCCAGAAGAGTTCCCTCAGGAGTCAACCAGGAGACATCATCATGAGATGACCAGACGACTTTGGCTAACTCATCTCAATCCAAAGGAGATGCAGTGCTGTTCTGAGCTTCCTCCGGATCTCCAGACTCCTCCCCCTGTCATATAAGCTAGGCAATCTTGCGGAGAAACCTCATTTGAGCTGCTTATCCTTGCAATCATTACCCTCAGGGGAGAATAGGGATGTAGATGACTTAGCTCCCATTTTACCACCATGTATTACAAAACTGCAGCCACCAAACCAATCTACTTCAATCTCAAGTTCCCTTTCACCCATACCAGTGAACAAGATAACAAGGCACTTTAACTTCTTCACTCAGAGTGGAATCTCTGCCCTCAATGAAGAGGTGGAATCCACTTTTTTCAAAGGGAGTTCCGTATCCTCAAAGTTGGAGGTGCTGATTTGGAACCCAGCTGCATCACACCAGGCGAAACTGTGCAGAAGGGCAACATCTGTAAATTTAGCAGTGGTGTCACTCCTAGCCCCTCTGTACAGGATGGCCTTCCAGTCAACGGCCATGCCTTGATATCCTGTCCATGAAAATCATAAACAGGAGATAAGGTAAGATGCACCCTTGGGTGTTGCATTCATAAACGTATCAAATATCATACAATAACAGCTCTGCTGCCCATTATTCCTATAGTACGTGCTGGGGCACACGGTCATATGCAGTGTCCGTGTCATCAAAACACATGTAGACTGTGTCGGCATATTCACAATTGTGTGAAGGAGAAGAGTCAGTGCACCGTTCTATGACCAGGCTGGAAACTGCATTGTTCCTCCTTAATCCAAGATTCACCAACTGACTGGAATGTTGAGTGCACTATAAAGATTAAGGAAAAAAAATGACGAGCTTACAAATCAATACTGGGACTAGCAATATTATTTATAGGAATATTAGCTTGATTAAAGAGATATTTTGGGGGGGGGGTGAAGGTTAGACATGTGCATGGACAATAACAGTTCTCCAGAGTCCGATAGAAATATCGATACTGGAAATGTGACTCCTGAATGTGTGGTGGGTGGTGTTTTTAGCACACTGGGATTTACCACTGGAGAGGGGCAGGGAGCTCAGTTGACTAGCATGCTACAGCACAGTGTTGTCAACTTCTGATAGTGCGAGACCATGGAACCCCATGGAATGTGAACAAGGCAAGCCATGGCAGATTTAAACACCTGGGCAGTGAGATAGGGAACGAGCAACCAGACTGCAGCCAGTGTGTCATGAGCAGAACTGAATATCTTTAAGAAAGGTGCAGAAGCCCAGAAAACCACTCAATCACCTGAGTGGTCAAAACTAGGCTTAATGAACTGAGCTAAAGATGCAAGAACCAGCATCCGCAACAATCCCCTTGATAACATTAGCAGAAAGCCACAAGTTATTAGTAAAATTCTCTGGCAGCATTTTGGACAGGCAATTTCATTTGCCATTCCAATTAAGACGTCTATGAAGCTTCAGTCTGAAACTGGATTACATTACTGGATGACACTCAATGAGGTGCCTACACACCATTTGTTTGGTGTTGCCTTGAACCTACAGCCCTTAGGAATAGACCACTGAAGAGATGGACAGCTGGGGAGGTTCGAGCACTGAAAGACAAGAACCACTAAGAGAAACAGAAGTCAGAATGGGCAGAGTGCAGAATAGAGTCAAAGTCAATGAATTACCCATGAGGACTTGGTGCATAATGCAAAAGTGACTTGCTGGTACTAGTCAGTTTGGAAGCTTTGACCCACCTTTTCTTTGTAAGGCAGTGTCTCATCACATAGGGGACTGGAAACAGGACAAGTTGGGGCCCCATTTGATGATGAATCTTCGGGTCCTTGAAAAATGTGTAAGACTCATGATCACTAAACAACCAAGGCACCTTTCTTTAGTAAGGGAAGGTGTGTTAGATACTACAAAACAGAACACAGGGGCCTTGAGTGCTCTGATAGAAAGCCAATGAGATCAACCACTGAAGCTGGGTAACTTGACCATGAAACTATTCAACTAGGAAGCCCACTCCAAGAGACATCAAACAAGTGAAGTTTCCTGGGAATCAGATGTACATTCATGGCAGAGCTGATGACCACCTCAAGTGAAAGCTGAATTGTGTGGCTGAAGCAACCATGTCTCAGCTAGGGGCCCTACACCCTACGTTTAAATCCAGAAAGAGTTCATGGAAAAACTGAAGGTGAAGCCATTAACTTGTGTAGGTAGTGTGTCGATAACTTGCACTTTGAGTGAACTAACCAAGTGTATACTTTAGAGTTGCAATTGGATCTTTAATGACTTGAGTAGGCTGACAAATAAGCACTGGAAGGCAACAGGGGAAACCAGGCAAAACTGAAGCAAATGCATGAACTGAATGTGGACATGGATGGGTGTAAAATGATGATCAGCTTCCTTGTCATCTAGGGATGATGTGTTAGATTAAATGTAATATGACAGGTGAAGACATCTAAGTGGTGACATGAAAGAATTTATGCATAAATAATCAGCATTCTGAGTTCACTAAGGGCAGTGAAAGACAAAGTCTTTTCTGTATTTTCTTTCCAAAAATGCAAAGAAAACAGACAGAAAGTTCCAACAGGCAACTCCACATTCTCCCCCACAGAGGGCCTTTCCTACACATAGAGTCTTAATACATTATGCTCATTGTGTAATATCCTACTGTCAACTAGTAACAATAACATATAAGTCAGCTGTCAGTTAGCTTTCAGTTAGCTGTCAGTTAGTTGTAACCACTCAGAAACCATCTACCAGATGTCCACTTGTCCCTGGACCTGCACCCATGGCTCAGCCATGATGAACTACATCTCACGGTTGAAGTATCAAGAGGAGGATGCTGTAAGAAATGTTATCCTGAAAGCTTCACAAAGAGAATGCAAGCATGTTGTAAATGCACTGTGCAGTTAAACTGCAGGAGGTAGGGTTGACCGAGATTGATATTGATTCTGGTGTGGTCTGTGACTATTGGAGAGGAAACTACTACTCTTGAGCAGTATGAGAATATCTTTGCTCATCACAAACTAGACTGTGGGGAAGTCAAATACACTAGCCATAGCATTAGACTAAAAGATGAGAAGCCTATTTAGGTGCACTTTGGAAGGGGTCCCACTATCAGAAACTGAATCAAATGGAGCAACAATTTTAGTCTAGAAACCCTCCAGAAAGCAAAGTATCTGTGTGGACTTCAGGTGGTTTAAACTAAAGAAATGAGAAAACATTTCTCATTCCATTACCTAACCAAGCACTTGCCTACCTGGTAGGGCACTGCTATTTTAGTGCCATAGACTGAATAGCAGGACTTCGTAATATCCGATCCATGAAGATGACTGCAAATTTACAGCATGTGCCACACCAGTTGGGAGTTATGAATACAGCTGAAAGCCCCAAAGCTTAGTAAGAACCTGCAACATTCTCATTGATGATGACGGCAATCTTTGTGAAGCAGAATTATCTGCCTCTACTATGTGTCGTTAGTCTGTCTGTGCTTGGCAGGACCGAAAAAGTGGCACTGGACAGCTCTGAATCGGTGACTCAGTTTCTTGTCAGGAATCTGTCAAGTTCTTGGGCCATATTGTGCCTGAGAAGGGCATCGCAACTGATCCAATGACAGTATCTGCAATCAGAGATGTTAAGATAACATATCTGACGAAGAACAAGGAAATCCCATCACTGGTGAATATCAAGTTCTTCCGTGGGACAGCTAGCTGCTATTCACACTTCACTGATGGTCTACCAGCATTAGCAAAGCCTCTGACTGAGACAACAGATCTAAAAGGGCAACCCTGTGCAACAAATGCCAGGCATTTATAGCCAGAGGATCCAACTAAAGATTGTAACCTGGCTGTGGAATGTATCACAGATGATCTCTCTCTTAATGCTACTCTGCGACACCTAGACATTAAAAGATTATTCTTCTTGCTAAATGATGCATCCATGGATGTGTTAGTCCAGTCCTGTGTCAGATATCAAAAGCCTGAAAAAAATCTTGACTTAAGCCTTTGTAAGAAAGAGCCTGTTGAAATCCCAGTCCAGTTACCCAACTCAAAGGCTAATTTTCTATCCATGTAAGTAGCCTTTTCCCATTAGCTGAAAAGAACCAGATTCACAATATTACCTGACAACAGTCCCCTAACATTTATCACGACCAAGTCCAAACTGGATACTTGTGAATGAAGGTTGGTGTCCTGTAGAACTCCAGAGAATAAGGTTCAATACAAGAAGCATTTGGGCTGTCTGTGAGCTTCCAGCATCAAACATCTGAGAGCAATAAGCAGGAAAGCCAATCCTGAGCCTAGCCAGCAACGAGGAGATGAGAGTAGTTTTCAAAAGCTGCCTAGATTGGGAAGCCAGCAGATCAGTCAATATGGATCAGTTAGCCAATGCCCTGTCAGTTTAGTCCATAGGCACTTAGTGTGCTACCCCTGGGAAATATGGTTGATGCACGGGGCCGACCATTACATAGCATGTGTCTTGTTCTTTGTTCAGAGGAGGAGACCATGAGAAACACTGGGAGAAGCTTGATGTGAGAGAAGGAATTCTCTATCATGGATCCAAGGGCAGAACTTGAAAAAAGATGCACCAGCTTCTTCACTGCCAGCTGCTGCTCTCCATGGGACTAACAATGATGTGAGCCATCAAGAATAAGAAAGAACCTACTATATTGGAAGCCAGAGATTCTGTTGGTCCACAATGGATGGAGACACTAACACATCAATCTCACATCATTTATGCTGTGTAATTTTAAAGATAAGAAACCCTACAATACTTAACGTTTCAAAACTATATGGTAGCAATGTGTCATGGTTGGACAACAGTTTGTCTGGCCTCTCCCCACAGACCTTTTCACCAAGACAGGCTGTACTAGGACCTCCAGTTCCAGATCATTTATAGCTCTGAGGGTCGTTGAAGAACAGAAACCCTTCCATGATCCTCGGAAGGGTAGTTTGATTTCACCCGATTTTTTTTTATTCATATTTTTCGATGCCTTGTGCTGCCCTTCGGACTGTGGATGATGCAGCACCTGGCGGTGCAACATGTAAGCCAGATTAGCATGGCAGCTGTGTCCCGCCACTGCCCCCAGCGAGCTGAGCCCTGGCTCCCAGATGGGCTGTCTGCCGCTCATGAATAAATGACAGCTGACTTAAAGGCGTGCTTCACCAGGCACAGTGGGTTTCAGACAGCTCAGCCGGAAGAGAGCCGGGGCCACTCAGCGTACATCTGTCCCGGCGCGTTTGGGGCCTGCTTTGAAATCCCTGCGGCGTGGCGACAGGCACCGGCAGGCTGCCTGGGAAATAAACCCTAATCGGATCGCTTTGCATTTTTCAAAAAGGTCCTGCCCCCGCAGGGTTAAAAGCAGTGTATGCTGGTTCCCCACCTTCTCAGTGGCTAACTCACTTATTCAGAAAGGAGGTTTATTAATTTATGTACAGTATGTGTTTAATTTGAATCCAGTGGGAGCCAAGGAGCTTGTACGAAAACAGCACAAAGTAGCTGTCATGATTTCGGGGGTAATTTCTTAAGGCCCTGAAGACCACTGACTGAACTTTTGTCCCTACTGCATAAAAAAACAAGACCTGCAGTAGAGTTGTGCTACTTGCAGTGGAAATGGATAGTCCCTTTGCTAGAAAGCTTCATGCCTGCTGACATTTGAGCTAGTGCTTCAGCCCTTAACAACTCCATTTTCTGCCCTTAAAACAGAATATGCATTTAAAGCAGAGAGTCTAGCAACCTGATTTATCATCTGTGGTCGCCTTGGTACAAAATCACGTCGGGCCATCGGGGCATTTTATTCCAAGGCCTCGTGTGTTCATATATCATAACAATATTAAATAAATGGGTCAAAATATTCTGAGATAAGATCGCAAATTCAAAAATGTACATGATTCCACAAACCCTTCCTAATGGAGATATGGAGGTACCGTATACCTTCAACGGTGCCCATAATCGAGTCATCAAAACTCAAGATCTTTTCTGACAAAGACAGAAATGGCAGGATTGTCATACAGCTTATATACTGGCAGAGCTTCCTCCCCGAAATGAAAAATAGAGCATGGCGGAATTGTTCTTCTGTTTGTGAAATGGTGCTACAGCAAAACTATTTTAGGTAGACAGCAAACATATTATGGCACAGCGGTACATACATCACGGCACTTCTGAAAATGCTATGCATTTCACATGAAGACAATGAATTTCATGCAGCATTATGAATCAAACCATTCAGCCAATGACCCCTAAAAGTCCAAAGATTTCCATTTTTTTTTTTTTACCTACTTATATCTCTCATGTCCTTCAGGAAAGTGAGCATTTTCACTGAGCATCTGCAGTGAAACAGCAGATATAAACAGTATCTCAGCAGAACAAGATGAACCAGCATACTGGACTGGCAGGAGTAACAAATTGGAGCCTCTTCCATATCCTGACGGCAGACATGTAGACATAGAGGATAGCTGAGCTTCATATATTATTGGGAATCACTAAATGTACAGTCCTTATGGCTATCATG